>JAKSZT010040643.1:2107384-2173925 GCA_026826555.1 Tolypeutes matacus | reverse complement strand
TAAAAAAAAAAAAAAAAAAGGTGCTATATGAAATATGAGATCCTGGATTGTATCCTAGAAAAGAAAAAAGACGTTAGTATAAAATCTGAATAAAGTCTGTAATTAATACTTTGGGAACAATATTATTTTTCTTAGTTTTGAAAAATGTAGAAAGGTAATGTAACATTGCCAACATTAGGAGAAACAGAATGGAGAGTATATGGGAATTTTCTGTAATGTTTTTGCAACTTTTCTGTAAATCTAAAATTATTCTAAAATTACAATTCTCAAAAAAAAAAAAATGAACTGGGCAAGAATTAGTAGGTAGCAAAGTATTAATTCTTTAGTTAAAGTTTGTGTTCATGTTGATTCTTCCAATTCTTAGCAGTGTGTTTATTGGAAAATAATTTACCACATTCAGCTTTGATTGCTTTATATGCAAAAAGAAGAAAACAATAATTACAACTTCAAGAACTAGTGTGGAGGATTAATTGGGAATTTACATGGCAAAAGTTTAAATAATATCTGATGCATTGTGAGTTCTCTATGAAAATAGATAATCTTTGCATACAAACTCTCAATGTGGTTTATTTCACCTTTTTTCACTCAGGGACTTAGTTACAGAAAAACTGTAGGTTCATTCTCAGTATAACCTCCCCCAGAAGCACAGACAATAATTGCAAACAAACAAAAAGTTTAAAATAATAATAAAAAAATAATTTATATTTGTTTATCTATTTTCTGTTTACTCAGAGTACAGTATTTCTTGATCATTGCGGCAAAGGATGATAAAGTTTTGCTTTCTCATTTATTTATTGAAGAATAAACATTAGATTAGTAGTTAAATTTACCTAGACAGAGAAGCAGATGTGACTCAAGCAGTTAAGTGCCTGCTTCCCACATGGGAGATCCCAGGTGCAATCCCTGTGCCTCCTAAAAACTTAAAAACAAACAACATATGTACAAATAATCAAACTAACTCAGAGGATCTGATGTGGTTCCGTGGTTGAGCACTGACTTCCCACATATGAGTTCCTGGGTTCAATTCTTGGCCCTGGTACCTTAAATAACAACAACAACAACAACAATATAATAATAATAATAAATCACCCAGACACACACAGAATAAGGGAAAGAATTAGAATTGCACTACCTATTCTCTTGGAATAAGTTAAAATTACTGAGAGAGACAATGTATATAGCTAATTAAAATTATTTAATCTTGCTTAAGTGAAAGCGTTTAAAATAACCTAACAAGCTGAAACCACGTTGATTCAAACACCACATGTCTGATTGCATCAGCTTTGAAATACATTTGCATCTGCTCTGTGTTATATTGTCTTCTTTTGACACTGGAGCTCTTGCCTTTAGAGAACTGACTCTACAATTACTACCTATATCTAATTCCCATAGTTGCCCAATCGTCTTGATGGACAACAATACAAAAGTGCTGCAACGTGTATTTACTCAAACAATATCTCAAAATTTACAAATGTGTGATCCAACTTTACAGTGAATGTATTGTAAAGATACAGTTTACTTTTTAAAAAATTTTTTCATCTCCAACTGATAACTTTTGATAAAGAGAAAACAATAGATTACAGAGGTAATATACTACCTGGAAAGAAAGTTACAAAGATTTGGAGCTCTTATTCACTGGGTTGGACACATACCAAATCTGTTATTACAAGGCATTAAGTTATAATGCACCACCTTTTTTACTAGAACAACTGATTGATTCATTTTAAATGAATTATGATAAAAAGTTCTTAAAGATATACATCAAGGGAAGCGGCTGTGGCTCAATCAGTAGGGCTCCCGTTTACCATATGGGAGGCAACTGGTTCAGTTCCCGGGGCCTCCTGGTGAAGGCAAGCCCGCCCGCACGGCGTGGTTAGCTGACCCAGCGAGCACAAGCAGCAAGGGGGGGATAAATGAATAAATAAATTTAAAAAATTAAAAAAAAAAAAGATATACATCAAAATATTGCTTAAATGGAATTTCAATTATCTTTGCTTCTTGGGTTTTTGCATGAAACATTTACAGGGGAAATGTATGAATTTTGGAGGTGAAGATTGTACAAAATGATTTTCAGGGAAAAATATATATATATCCTTGAGTTAAATCCATTTGTTCAGAGAATGGCAGAGAGTACAACAAGAATATTTCTATCCTTTGTATTTTGAATGTGAGTTTATATAGAAACAAGAAAAACTTATGTTAAATTGCAGAAACTGCTGTGGGTCTATGGACTTACACCAGTGACTTAAGAAGCTCACAACTCAGATTCATTATAGAAAATTATTGTTAAATAAAATGCATTATCCATATGTCCTCTGAATTTTATATTACTTCAGTCAATCAATTTACTATGTTATGTTAATCTAGGTGTTTTCTTCACCCATGTGGAAATATCATTATTAACATTTTTACTTATACCTCTAAAGACTTAGAGAAGGAAATATTTGAACTTAATTCAAAGTTTAAACAAAATGTATTAAAATAAATGGACAGAAAAAATTACACATCCCTGACTGAGTTCCTCTTCTTGGGATTAGCAGAATCCATGGAGCAACAGATTATCTTCTTTTTGCTATTTTTACTGATTTATACACTAACAGTACTGGGGAATGTTGGGATGATTCTCCTGATCAGAATTGACTCCAGACTTCACACACCCATGTATTTTTTCGTGGCTAATTTGTCCTTTGTGGATATTTGTTATTCATCCACCATCATCCCAAGGATGCTGGTAGATTTATTATCCGAGAAGAAAAGCATCTCCTTTGCCAGCTGCTTCTTGCAGTTGTACTTCTTCATTGCCTTGGCAACAACTGAATGTATCCTCTTTGGGTTAATTGCCTATGACTGTTATGTGGCCATATGTAACCCTCTACTTCACTCCTTAGTCACGTCCAGGATGGTATGCCTTAAGATGGCAGCTGGAGCCTTTGCAGCGGGATTGTTGAACTCCATGGTTAACACCAGTTATGTAAGCAGTTTGCCATTCTGTGGTTCCAATGCTATCCATCACTTCTTCTGTGACAGCCCCCCTCTTTTAAAACTCTCTTGTTCTGACACCAGCATGAACAAAAGCATCTTATCCACTTTTGCTGGTGTGAATATGGTATAATCTCTCCTGATCATTCTCATCTCCTATTCTTACATTCTTTTCTCCATCTTTTGTATGCATTCAGGGGAGGGGAGGCGTAAAACATTATCAACTTCTGCCTCCCATCTGACAGCTATAATTCTGTTCTATGCCACCTCCACCTATACTTATCTGAGAGCTAGTTCCAGCTATTCCCTGAATCAGGCCAAAGTGGCTTCTGTATTCTATACTGTGGTGATACCCATGTTGAATCCCCTGATCTATTGACTCAGGAATAAAGAAGTAAGGAAATCTTTATGGAATGTAAATACCAGGAAAAGAATCCCTTCATTTCTGTGATTGTTTGGCTAATTTTCTAAATTAAATAGCATCTTTATTAACTTTCAAAGTCTGGTTCAAGCATACAGGTTAATGGCGATATTTTCGAGGTAAGCACATTCTGTTAATACTCATGTATCTGTATCCAATTAATGATAAGGTATATTACCAGACCAATTCATGACCAAGGGACCTTCATCTTATAATGATTCTGTATCTTCTCAGAGCCTTCAAAAATTAGAGCTTTTTTAAAATCAAAATCTTGACTGCTGAAATAAGAAGATTAAATGTTTGGAGACTAAAGTTTCCAAGTCACATGAAATTAATCATATAGAAGATTTTAGACAAACTGCTCATTTTTTTTTCCTAATTTATTCTTTTTTACCTTTTTGTAAGATCTGTAAGATCATGTTATATGTCACATATATCAGAAATGCTTTATAGTAATACAGAATGTTCCTTTTTAATTAATTGTTATATCTTCTGGAGGTGATGCTTAAATGAAATTTCAGGACTATAGTCATATTTCAACTCTAAACTGCTCATTTTTTTTCCTCCAAAAATGCACACATACATTCATTAATGAATAAATGTGAGTTTGTGCAAAAATGGTCTACCAGTAAATTTGCTGCCTGTTTAGAATATAACATTTATAACTCCCCTTCCATTGCTTCTCTTCTCCTCAAAACTTTCAATTCCTTTCTCTACTTTCTCTCTCTCTGATGCTTTATCACAAGGACACATTACACATTACCAGCTGCAGACATACACAGAACCACACAAACACACATTCAGCTGCTGCAAAAAATTCTGTTCTTATATGATTCCAAAGGAATTAGATCAATGTTCAATGGAAGAATCTGATGCATATTTTTATGCCCATTGTTTTGCTCCTCATAGAAGAATTCTATCAACTGTCAATAAAGAACAAATGAAATTCACATCAATATTATTTCAAAATATTATTAATATAGAGATAGTTATAGAAGGCTAACATATATCATGTGTTTTAATAGAATCATATATATGACCAAAATGGTGTACCATATAAATAATAATATATCCTTTCCATTGTAAAACATAGAGATAGAATTAAAGGATTGTAAATGAAATTCAGTTAATTTGAGATTTGCGGTTTTAGATATGTCATACTTTAGCCATGTTTTCTGTTCTTTAATTCAGCTCTCCTAGGTCTAATTAACATCGTTTACAAAGTCTCGTTCTATTGACATCTTTGGAAGCTGTTATCAATTAGTGATGTTTTTTCCTTTTTAATTAATCAAATGTGTGTGGTTTTTTTTTTGTAAATTTTGATGATTTCTCTAACTAATAATCACTTGTAATAAAGTATACTTAAAACTTCACATTTTCTTGCTTATTATTTAATGCATGTCTATGAAAAATGTTCCAAATATTTTTTTCTTATTTTCTTTAAATCAAAATAAATTTGACTCTTAAAAGTAATAGGGATAGGGAGAGGATAAGCAGTTGAAATGCAGGGGCTTCTTTGGGAGTTAGAGGCTGTCCTGAGTACCGTTGTGGCAACGGATGTAGGCCATTTTAAATCAGCACACACCACTCAGAACTGAGTGGGAAAGAGTGTGGTCTACGGTGTGAACTGTGGTCTATGGTTGGTGACAAGGCTCCAGGATGTGTAAGTTCATTGAGGGTGGTAGGCCACACTTGTGGGAGATGTTTGTGTGGGATGTGGTGGGAGGTGTGGGAGGTGGGCAACATGGGAATCCCAGTGGGTTCCGTGTAATATTTTGGGTAATCTAAGCACCTCTTAAAATATATGTATATATATATATATATATAAATAACATTTTTGTAAGCAAATACACATATATGCATTAAAAAAAAAGTAATAGGAAACTGGTAATTTTTATACAACGTGTGTTTTTATCTTTTTTTCCTTAGTATCTGACAATATTTAATAACTCTTTTATAAAATGAAATATCATTTATACTTTTTCTTTTTTAATTTTCCCATCATTTTTCACTTGAGTATTTGATAGCTTCTTTTTCCAGAATATATACAAGTATCAGTCAATGTTCTGCCTTTGCTCAGTGGCTTTTAAGCAATTAACTTATCAGAATTAACTAGGTGACTTTGAACTATATGTAATTAGGCTTTGTTAGGGTCAATATCTTTGTCAGCATTTGGGTGAAGTTAAATAGAGGCTTGTTTACAAAATAAGTGAACCCAAAGCTTGGAACATAAGCAAAGAAGTTAGAGGGAACGATAGAATCATGACTGAAGAATCACATAGATCCAAGTAATAAACTAAAAATAATTGGATAATATTATTTAGAGATGAAGTGCTACATTAAAGCTGAAAAGAAAACTATATAAATGATTCACTATTAATATGTAAAAAGAATTTTGATTTACTTTGTTAAATGTCAACATATACAGAAAATAATGATCACATTAGTATAAGACATGCATTATGTAAACAGTAAAAAAGAGAAGGCTAGATCTTAGATTAACTGAAGTTATAATCTCACTGACTTCAAACTGATCCAATAAAATAAAAACAGTATGTTAATTTAGAGTCATAGTAGTTTGGAGAACAAATGCAAACAATATTATGTCAAGAAGATAGTACCCAAAATGCTTGGTGTCTGGAAAAAAATCAAATGCAAAATAGTCGAGTTGAGTTGAGAATATTTCATCTATAGAATAGGATACATGAGGTATTTCATAGCTGTATTGGGAACAGAATAGATGTCAAAAAGAATGTGTGACATCAGAAAGCAGACACACAGTCAATTGTGCTAAACTTTGATATAATTTACTGCTTTGTGTGGAAGCTGATATGTACTAACTTCAGTTTCACTTTACATTTTTAAATTTTAATACTGTTGTGAATATACTGCTTACATTAATGTATCATCTCTGAACCCTTTCATCAGAAGAGTCCTTGAGTTACTTCTGTCACTTTATAAAAATTGTTACCCCAACTTTGCTCTAAAGTATGATATGAGCAATATTGACCAAGAAATTTTGAGGTTTTGCAAGCAGAGTACAACCTGATTAAGATACACGTCAATACTCATTCAAGATTCAGAATCAGGCCCCATCCAATCTCTCACCCCCTGGAAATTATATGATCATTTCAACTCTGTGTGATATCAAGAAAGAAAAAGAAAAAGAAAATTAATAAAATGTAGATTATTAGCAGTTTGTTTTGAGTCCATGTTAAAATATATTAATATACTGGAATGAGAGAGAACAACAAAAATAAAAATGTGCTGATTCAGTGAGAACATGGGTATAGAAGGTTTACATAGCTGGGAACAGAATGCTTATATAAGCAACATGAAAAAAATGTGAAAAACAGATTGAAGTTTTATTTCACTAATGGAAATCATCCTGCCCAAATCATGTATAACAGAAAAAAAACTGTGTGTTAGAATCATCTGAGGTGCTATTATATGGGTATGCATTAGTGAGAATGACAACAACATTTTTAGAGGACAAACAATAAAGGTTTATTGATGACTGATTGTAATGATATAATTTCATCCCCCAATAGTAGTACCCAATACCGCCAACTAATGTCAACTCAGAAAGAAGTGAAAATAGATATCAGATGCAGAATAACATGCATCACATTTTATATTTAAATATGCCATTGCAAGTAATTTTTTTCCAAAATAAAATTTGCCTCTTCCTTAAAATTTTATTTTTTCCTTTACTAGTTTGCACATGTTAAAATTTCCCCTGAGGATAAGGCTGGTTACTTCACTTGAGACTCATTAGAATTGGATATTGAATATTGATCAGAGCAGACCAACATAATATATTTGATGTGAAAAAAGCACTAGGGATTTTGAAACAATGGTAGCCTACGGGGAGCTTTGAATTCAAATCTGATTCACTGAAAGCAGACTGTCCAAAAGGTTATTTTCAGTATACATTTCACAAATATCTATGATTTATACCTTCCTCAGTTTCAGTTTCTCCTATCAAAGGTTCAGTCTCTGATTCCAATGTCAGTGTTAAATACCAACATTTTCCAAGCCCTTGATCTTTGTAGCATGATTGAGTCATCTCCTTGTATTGATTCAAGTTTATTTCTGAACTTGCATCCTGGATATTGGAAATGTAATGAGGGATAAAGTGACAATGCTAGTAATGATGCACTTGCATATTGCTACATAGTTTGAGAACTATAGTCAGTGAGATATTTTAAAACAAATTGCACATTAATTTACATCCAACTATAATGGCTTAATTAGGCACAAGCAACATAAAACAGCCTTATAAATACCATTCCATTCATTTCTATTTGAGTTCTAAAAAGTTAAAATTATATGAATGTCTTGACTGCACGAGGAAAAATAGTTAAATTTGTTTCATGCATTTTTTCTTCTTGATCAAATAAAAAGAAAACGTGTTTTGGGCTATCCTTTATTTATATTATCATTAACTTTTGAATTTTCATTGCATAGATTCTTAACAGGAAATGTTTAAAAGAGTAATGATTTTCCTTAACAGTGTCATGAAGTAGCTAAATGTGTTCATATAACAAATATACATATATTTATCTTCAATTGCTACCACTGGCCAATCTTCTCTATTACTCTCTGCACACTTAAATGGTCCACCCACAACACCATCCTTCCTCCTGGAACACATATTCCCACTGATTGACTCTCATAGAGAACTAAAGTGAGTATGGAGGGGCAATGTGTTCAGAACATATTTTTCATAGGTCAGTATATGTTAGATTCAATTAGAAGAGTTTATTAAAATGCAGATGCTCAGCCATCAGCACCAGGCAGCTAGTAAGCCTGGAATGTGCTCTTGGAGACTCCTTTAACTTTCATGGGACAGCACTCTAAAATATTAATCTAGAAATAACATGTGGTCCTTGGATTAGAGGCTGTGTTCACTTCATCTCATCACCAATGTCAAAATTTTAACATCCTGCCATGTAAAAAGACAGTGTCTCCATAAAATTTTATTACCACATAAGATTATAGAAAATCATGTATAACAATAGTATACACATTAAGACTTCATTCTAGTGATTACTCTTGCTGCCCACAGGATCCAAGTAGATAGATGCGTGTGATATTCACTTATTATCATAATATGAGATCCCAATTTTTGATGAAGGAAAATAAGAAATATGAGGAACTTTGATAATGATGGCATGAATACCTCTATGAATCCATTTCTCCAAAAGAAGCAAAGCAAACGCTGACAAAAATTGTCAAAATCCTCTTTTACAGAACTCTGGAAAGCAATCAAAGATATTAAACAAACTGAGGAACATTTTCCCAATAAAAATCTGCTGAATCTTGGTGAGAAGGGAAGAAATATAGTGTTGTAACTTGACCCTTCCCTCTCTCTGAAAGTATGCATTAGCCTTGAAAACTAGCACCTTGGCAACAAAGGAAGCTTGTATAAAGCAGCCACCTTGCAAACACTGGGAGAATGTAAACTGGATTTCAATCTCCTAAGGATATTTCACCCCCAGCTATTGATACTATTTGACCTGTCTGGCAACTTCATGGAAAAGTTCATTAATAGGGTGTTATTATTTTACATGACTCAGAACTCACTTTGTGCAAACAGCTGAAGTCCCAGGGCATTTGTATGGTAATGAAAACAAAAACAGCAATTTTTAAGAGCACAGCTGACTGCTTCTGCAATACCCATTGGGGAATACAAGAACATGTCCCAAATTTCAGTAGAAGATCTTAAGAATTATACATCCTTAGGGTTTCTGTAAAAGTATGGCATATCCTTTGAGATCTACAAGACCAGTGCATGTACAGGGATGTGCACCTGCCCAGGAAAAACCCAGAAGGCCCCTATCTCTCATCCCTGGCAGACCTAGAAGCTCTGCACAAGCAGAGGGAGAACATTTAGGTTGAATGGTAAACTGAGTATAGAAAACATGCGCCAACACACAAACATAGAGATACTCAACAAGTGATGGAAGATTTACTGCCACAAAGCATTTAAGAAAATCTCTAATCATTAGCTGGCTAGTGAGATAAATGAGCAGTGACCACACTCTAGAGGAAATACACACTTGATTATCCAGTTAAGTCATTGTGGTAGATAGAAATATGTACTCTAGAAACACAAACATGGCCTGGTCCATTCTTGTGGGTAAGGACCCACTGTAGATAGGATTTTTGAAGCTTTTATTTTCATTAAGGTATGGCCCAATTGAATGAGTTTGGGCTCTATGAAGAGAAAGCCATGTGAAGGAGCAGCTGGAAGTAAACAATATCTACAAGAGAAAGGAAAAGACACTTTCATGTGACAGAAAAACCAAGGAATGCAAGAATTAACAGCAATCCTGTATGCGTCTAACACTGGGAGGAAGCAAGAACTCTAGCATCTCATACCATGAGTCAACAAATCCCTGTTGTTAAGCCAGCTCATTGTGCTGTTATACATTTGTTTCTGTACATTTCTTATAGTATAAAAGACTCTAAGGCAGCCACTAAACAAACAAATAGCACCCAGGTTCTCAACAAGTTCGGAATACAGGGCAAATTCCTCCACATACAAAAGACCGTATTTGAAAACCCACAGCTTATATCATGTTCGATTCTGAGAAACTGAAAGCTTTACACCTAAAACCAGGAACAAGAAAAAGATGCCTGATTTTAACACTGTTGTTCAATGTTTAGGGCTTAGACAGAGCATTTAGGCCAGTAAATTAAAAAGAATACATCCATATTGGAAATGAAGAAATGATATTCTTTTTATTCTCTGATGACATATATAGAGAATATCCTAAGAATTCACAAAAAATTATTAGAGCTAATGAATGTATTCAGCAAAATAGTATGATACAAGATCAACATACAAAAATCCATTTTATTTCTATACACTGGAAATGAACAATCTGAAAAAATAAAAAATAAAAATAAAAAGCTATTCCATAACAATGAAAAGAAAAAATTTAACCAAGGAAGTTCAATTATTTTACCCTGAAAAGTGCAAAACTTTGCTGAAAAGAATTAGAGAACTAAATACATGGACAGACATCCCATATTCATGGATTGGAAGAAATAATATCATTAGTATGACAATAATACTCAAAGTGAAATGTGGATTCAATGCAATCCTCATCAAAATCCCAAAATTTTGTTGTTGTTGTTGTTGTTGTTGTTGTTTGCAGAGATGGAAAAGCTAACCTTCATTTAGCATAGTAAGTAACCTCTTATATCCAAAACAATATATATATATATATATATATATATATATAAGAACAAAATTTAAGACTTCACGTTCTTGGATTACAATACTTACTGCAACCTAACTTTAAGCAAAGAGTGTACTACTGGCATATTAATAAACATATAGAAACATTGAATGGGCTTAAGAGGCCAAAAATAAAACTATACATCTATGGCCATATGTTTTTTTACAATAATGTTAAGACTAATAAATGTGGAAAGAATAATCACTGCAACAAATGGTGCTGGGATAACTGAATATCCACATGTGAAGAATGAACTTGGACCTTCACATCATATTGTATAATAATTAACCCAGCTAGATTAAAGACCTATATGAAAGAGCTAATGCTATAAAACTCTTAGATGATAACATAAGCATAAATCTTGGAAGAAACTATTTAGAAATCATTTATATAATAAGGGAACATATAATGAACTCTTAAAACTCAAAAAAATGCAGACAACCCAATTGAAAAATGGACAGAGGATTTGAGTAGATATTTCTGCAAAGATACCTGAAATGGCCTACATGGCTAATATGAAAAACTTCTGATAATCATTAGCCACTAGGTAACTGTAAATCAAAACTACAATTATATACCACTTCAAAACCACTAGGGTATTCATATAATAAAAGAAAATATATCAGGAAATTAATAAAATCTTTTGGCAAGGTTGTAGATAACTTGCAACCATCATACATCGTTGGTGAGAATGTAACAATGCAGCCACTGTGGAGAACTGTTTGGTGGTTCTTCAATAAATTAACACAGAATTACCAGACAGCATAGCAATTCCATGTCCAGCTGTGTATTAAATAGAAATTAATACAGGTGTTCACTACTATATTCATAATCTTCCATCAATGGTAAAAAAGGAAGTATGCTAAGTAAAAGAAATTAGAGAAAAGGTACTCTATAATGTTTGACACCATTTACACAAAATGTGAAATACAAAAAAATTACAGAAATGGAAATAGATCAGCAGTATATACAGCAGGGAAAAGATAAATTGAAAGGTGACTACTAAGGTGTAGGGGCTTTTGGTTTGTTTGTTTGTTCTTTGTGTTTAATTTTTTGGGGGGTAATGAAAAATGCTCTAATATGTATTAAAATGATTAATGCACAACTCTCTGATTATACCAAATGCAATTAATTCTATACTTTAAATGGGTTGTAGATTTATGAGTATGTTTCAATAAATTTGATTTTTAAAAAGGAGTCAAAACAGATGTTCAAACAAAAAAACTTGTACACAGTTGTTCATAGCAGTATTATTCATAATAATCAAAAGGTGGAAGCAACCTAAGTGTCCATTGATTTGATGAATGAATAAGCAAAATGTGTTTATTCAAAGTTCCTACACTATTTTACATTTCCACCAGCAATATAAGAGGATATCAATTTCTTCATGTCTTCATAAACATTCCTCAGTTTACAAAAAAGGGTATTTTGCTGTTGTTTGATTTGCATTTCCTTAATGACTAATGACATTGAGCAATATTATGGGTTCTTATTGCATAATTGTATATCTTCTTTGGAGAAATGTCTATTGAAATACTTTACACATATTTTCTTAGGAAACCATTTATGTAGTTTTCAAAGTGTTTAATATGGAATTACCATATGACCCCACAATTACATTCCTAGGAAGTGCTACATTTAGACTGAAAAGTATATGAATGGTTCACTACTAACATGTAAAAATAATTTTGGATTTACTTTGTAAAATGCCAACTAACATGCACAAAATAATGATCACATTAGAATAAGTCATGCATTCAGCAACCAGTAAAAAGATAAGGCAAAGGCTAAGGTTAACTGAAGTCATAATCCCACTGACTTCACACTGACCAAATAATATAGAGTCAATGTGGTTTAGAGAACAAAGACAAAACTATTATATCAAGAAGTTAGTACCCCAGGTGATTGGTGTCTGGAAAAATGCCTTAAACAGCAGGGTTCCTGAGGGCTCCAGAGACATCTAGACACTAGAGACAGGGTAGACAATCCAAGGAATTCTGTACCCTGTCAATGTGCTTTACTTTGGAATATATGGACCCAATGTAAAAGAGTTAAACTCATTTATAATTTCCCTATATATGGCTCTACAGAACTTAAGTATCATTCATAATTTTCCTACACGTGGTTCTACACATGATTTAAGTCTTCAGTCTGTTCATATGCTGGTTGGGCCCTGAATTTCAGCAGAGTTTCAAGACCTACTCACCAGTTCATTGGATTCATCCAGGACAACTAACAAAAGGGTGATGATAGACAACTCCCATCCTAGGAAGCAGAGAGTATCTGCAACTGTAAGCAATACAGTTCAATCTATCTGCCCCATGGAATTTAAGCCCTCTCTCAATTGGAGACAGGGAGGGCATCATGATCCCCAAATCCTCAACACTGAAGAATGAATGAACATAAGGGGGGAATTCAACAACGGACTAAAGTAGACTTGTGGTTATTCTAGCAATGGAAGAAATTGTAATTCTGATATAAAGGTAGTGGCCACCAGAGTTTTTGAGGGGAGGGAGAGGGAAGAATAGGTACAACATGGGGGCATTTTGGGGACATTGGAATTGTCCTACATGACACTGCAATGACAGATACAGCCATTATACATTTTGTCAAAATTTATAAAATTGTGTGGGGCAAAGTGTAACCTATAATGTAAACTATAGTCCATGGTTAGTAGCCATGCTTCAATGTCTGTTCATCAATTGTAACAAATGTATCAAACTAATGAACAATATTAATGGGGAAAGTGTGGGAGGGAGAAGTGGGGTATATGGGAATCATCTATATATTTTTGATGTAACATTTCTGCAATCTAAACCTTTAAAAATAAAAAATATTTTTAATAAATCAAATGCAAAGTAGTTGTGTTGATATGAGAATATTTCATATCAAGAGTAGACTACATGAAGTATTTCATAGCTGTATTGGAAATTAGAATGGATATAAAATTAATATGTGACATCAGAAAGCAGAAATACAATTGATTATGCTAAACTTTGATATAATTTACTGCTTTGCCTGGAAATTTATATGTATCACCTTAAGGTTCACTACTTTAAAAAAAATTAATGCTGCTGTGAATATACTGCATATATAATGCACCATCTCTGAAACTTTTCATCAGAGGAATCCTTGGGCTACTTCAGCCACTTAATAAATTGCCCCTGGCTTTGTTCTAAAGTATGATATGATGAATATTGACCATAGAATTTTGAGGTTTTGCAAGCTGAGATCAACCTGTTTAAGATAATATGTCAAAATTCATTCAAGATTCTAAATCAGGTTCCATCCAATCCCTCAGCCCCTTGAAATAGTACGATCATTTCAACATTATGAAATATTAAAAAAGGAAATAAAAAGAATGTAAGTTAGTTTGTGTTGAGTGAACGTTAAAATTTATTAATATACTGGAAAGATAGAGGAAAATAAGTTTTAAAAAGTGCTGATTCAGAGAAGATATGGCATGGAATGCTTATATAAGCAGAATGGCAAAAATGTGAGAAACAGATTGAAGTTTTATTTCACTAATGAAAATCATCCTGCCCAAATCCATTACAGAAGAAGACTGTGTCTTAGAATCATCTAAGGTACTAGATAAGGGTAACCATTAGTCAGAAAGACAACATTTTTAAAGGGCAAATGATAAAGATATATTGATGAATGATTGTAATGATGTACTTTTATCCCCCAATAGTAGCACTCAATAGAACCAACTAATGTAGACTCACAAAAGAGTAAAAACAGATATCAGATATAGAGCAACATGCAACACATTTATATATTTAAATATGCCATTGCAGGTGATTTTTTTTTTCCAAACTGTAAACAAAACTGCAAAATAAAATTTGTCTCTTCCTTAATTTTATATTTTTCCTTTCATAGTTCACACATATCACAGAGTCTTCATATGATACTTATTAGAATTAGATATTAAATGCTGATAGGAATAGACCAACATAATAAATTAGATTTTAAAAAACACAAAGGATTTTGAAAAAATGGTAGGTTACTGGGAGGTTGGATACCAAATCTGAGCCACTAAAGACAGGCTATCCAAAAGATTTGCAAAGTTTCACAAATGCCTATGATTTATGTCTTCACTGGTTTCAGATTCTCCTGTCCAAGGTGCAGTCTATGATTCCAAGCTCAGTGTAAATACCAATATTTTCGAAGTACTTGATCTTTATAGCATGATTGAGTCAACTTCTTGTATTGATTCAAATTTTTTTCTGATTTTGCATCCTAGAATTTGTAAAGGTAATAAAGGATTAAGTGGCAATGTAAGTAATGATGCATTTGCATATTGTTACATATTTTGAGAAATATAATTGATCAAATATTTTTAAACAAACTCTACATTAATTAACATCCAACTATATTTGGGTTAATTAAAAATAAGCAATATAAAGCAGCCTTATAAATACCACTCCACTAATTTCTATATGAGTTCTAAAAAAAAATTATATGAATGTCTTGTTTGCACAAGGATAAATAACTGTTTCTGTTCCATGCTTTTTATTTTCTTCTTGGTTAATCAAAAGAAATAATTTGTTATAATCATATTTTATAAAAATCATTCCTTAGCTTTCAAAGACTTTTTCTTTACTTACTGAAATTTGGCCATGGATTATCACTGTTATATCAAAAGCTGTTAAAATTTAATTGGGGCAGAGTATACAAAACAAGGTCTATTCTGTAATATCCCCTCTGTACCTATCATTTTAATTTCCATGTCTAATAGACTGAATTCTAGGCTAGCCACCTATCTCCCCTATCTTTCTATACCTAGCTGATCTCCTTAGTTTCTAAACCAGTTTTACTGGAAATCAGTTAAAGTTAGGAGAAGACTCTGGGGGAAGGATAAGCTGTAGAAAGATTATGGAAGAATTCAGAACAGCCTTTTTAGTTTATTTTAAATAGTTTTTTAGTCAGATTTTATGTATCTTTTTATCCTGTTTGATTTTCCTAATTTGGACTCCAGGAGTATTCATTTACCAATATAAGCACATTTCATTTTTAGCCTTTTGAATAGAGCTTTTTAAAGAATTTTCTTTTGTTAATTTAATATTACCATCCAGAAGCGTGAAAATATACACTGAACATATGCAAAAAGAGTTAAGACACACCAATAGGAAAATAAAGCTCACTAATTTGACTCATAATTCTTACTCCTTTTATATGACTGTCTCATCTCTGATTTTTACTGCTTTTAAGATCTCCTCTGGAATCAGTGCTGTCTGTAATATGCGAGCTCATTCTTGGAAACACTTTTATTAGTTAAGAGCAACCAGTTAAGAATTCTTGAGCAGTATAAATGCAGATAAGCACTAATTTAGCAGTTTAGACAGACAGACAATTAACACATATATTCTGGATTACTCTTCAGGAGTATAATTACAAAGATTTAAACTTCAGGAGTAAGCTATTGAATCAAAACTGAAAGTTGGTTTTAACACCTTGATAAAAATTCTGATCCCAATAAAATGTGGCTAAAACTAAAAACACCGTCAAAATAACATTCCATTTAAACTCTTCCACAGTTTACACAAGTATTATAAGCTTTCAAGTTTGTAATATGTTTTTAATTGTAGGTTTACAAAAGCTGCTAGCACTTCTTTTCTATTTGTTTTTAGAGTTTTCCACTTCAAAGTTATTAAAATTTAACCGCACCAATTTTGTTAATGTAGCTATCCAGATTTAATTCAAAGTAACATGGAAACAGAACAGAGAACATTAATGTTGGTAAGTTTTTTGACTTCTCCAGTAAACTAATTATATCAGCTCCACTAGCCCATAAATGCATTAACCAGGTGGCAAGGGGTTCACAGAGTTGTTGCCAGAATGTTTTCCCTATCTTAGTTAACTGCTACTCCCATCAACATTTTCAGGTAACCCTGTACTCATGAGGAGTTCCAGAAGAGTCAAGTAAGTGAGCAGCCCCATATTCTCTTTGTGGTTCCCACTCACCCAGGGGTGCTTCCACCCCTCCCCACATGGATGTTACAAACCAAACCGGGATTTCCTTTTCCTGAACTCAAGCATGCTACTGCCAGTGGTCTTTGAGTCTACTGGCTCATGGCTCACTAATTGTTACAACTCCGTTCCTGAAGGGCACGACTTGGTGAGCTGCAAGACCAAAGAACACACCTGGTACAAGCTTTATTGGGCCTTATGGACAGGAGAGAAACTCTGAAGGTAGCAGTTCAGAGAAGTAAGATAGTGCTCTGCAAAGAGACAGGAAAAATGAGGGGTGATATAAGGGGTCTCAGAACAAGGTCATTCCATAGGGGTGATAGGAAGGACATTCCACAGGGTAAGACCACAGAGTTCCTGTTAGGGTCATGTGAAGCTTACACATGGGGTCAGGTGATATTTTCACTATGCTCATAGGAAAGATATTTACCAAGGACATTTACTGCTTTGGGAAGATTATATTTTGATAACATCTAAGCATTTTTTTACCTCTGGGGAGGGTAGTTAATCTTTAATTAAGGCCTAGGTCACACAGCCTATTCACTGAGGACTTAAGAGGGCACTGGGTCCCCACACCAGCAATCTGTTGGCAGCCAGACTCCCTTCAGGAAAGGGGGTGGGGGGGGAGCCAGATAACATTTCAGAAGCCTACCTAACCTGTGGAGTGCATGGAGCTCACTGTAGGAACACCTGCCTCACATATACTAGATCCCTGGTTTGAGCCTGAGAGAAGGGATCCAGAAAGTGATCCACTGAATTATCTGTCATTCAGCTGGGACTTTGTGATAGGAAATTATAGATTGATATTGTTTTTGTTTTAGGTTATTTGATCTCTTTTATATTATTATATTTTAAAAAATTTTTATTGCATTTGCAAAACTGGGTATCTTAACTTTGGAGGACAGACTTTAGGATGATTGATTGATAAGCACCAGCAGCCTGAGATGGTTTGTAAAGGTCTAAGAGGGAAGGCTGTTTGTCCAGAGTTGTTTTTGTTTGTTTGTGTTTGATGTTTATTGTTTATTCTCTTTCTTTCTTTCCTTTTTATCTTTTCCTTATTTTGTCTCCCTAGTTTCTTTATTTCTTTTCTTTCTTTCATTGCTTTTCTTTCATTTGACTATTTCTTGTTTGGTCATCATTT
This sequence comes from Tolypeutes matacus, assembly GCA_026826555.1. Classification (NCBI taxonomy): domain Eukaryota; kingdom Metazoa; phylum Chordata; class Mammalia; order Cingulata; family Chlamyphoridae; genus Tolypeutes; species Tolypeutes matacus. The sequence continues at coordinate 2,156,158 of JAKSZT010040643.1, read as the reverse complement.
ATTCTCTTTTTTACTTCTTCTCTGCTCATCTTTATGGTCTTTATTTTATTTTGTTTCTCATTTCATTTTTATTCTTATTCCTTTGTATTTTTAATGATTTTTCACTCATTACCTATTTATTTTCTTGGCTCTTTTATGATTCCTTTTCTATCTTTTAAAATTATTACTATTATTCCTTTTATCTTCTTCTCTTTTTCCTTTTCAACGGTCTTAATATTTTTCAAGGTAGCACAGAAATGTTCAAGCATATAAAATAAGGTGAACCAAATGTTGAAATGGAACCTTAAGACAAAACAAAAGAAAATACAATCCTAGAGTAGAAAGAGATGCTAACCATCTGAATAAGCCCATCATGATAAACAGATGCCTAGAAACCACCAAAAAATTATAAGCCATGCAAGAAATAGGAAGACATGGTCCAGTCTAGTGAACAAACTAAAAAACAGGAGGAGATGGAGAATGTGGGTCAACTAATCAATGATAACCAAACAAATATTATGAATCACCCTAATAAAGTGAAAGAAGAGATTAAGGATATTAAGAAGACACTGGGGAATATAGTGAAAAAATCATAACACACATAAAAAGATAATGGATCTGACGGCGATGAAAGGCATAATGCAAAAATTAAAAAAAAAATATGCTGGATGCACATAACAGCAGATTTGAAAAGGCAAGGGAAAGAATTAGTGACATCAAAGATAGTACATTTAAAGACTGACAGATAGTAGAAGAGATAGATAAAATGATAGAAAAAAATTCAGCGGGGACATAAGGAATTGAATGACAATGCAAAGTGCACTTACATACATGTTATAGGCATCCCAGAGTGGGAGAAGAGAGGCAAAAGGAGGACAGAAATGTTGCACAAATAATGGCTGGAAATTTTCAAAGTCTTTTGAGGGTGCAGCATACTCCAAATAGTATAAATCCCAACAGGCTTGATTAAAAACATATATTTATCAAATTGTCAAATGTTCAAAACAAAGAAAGAATACTTAAGGGGCAAGAGAAAAGAGATCCCTCACATACAAGGGAAGTTCAGTAAAATTAAACACTGATTTCTCATATGAGACCATGGAGGATAGAAGGCAGGATATGACCATAGATAAGGTGTTAATAGAAAAACTGCCAACCAAGAACTAGCAAAATCTGGCATTCAAAAATTAGATATAGCTAAAATATTCACAGATAAAAATGAATTTAGAGAGTTTGTCAACAAGAATCCTAACCATCAAGAAATACTACAGGTAGTTCTGCAATCTGAAAGGAATAAAAACAGGGGAGAAAGAGTTGAAGGGAAGAGTAGAAGAGAAGATTATTATTAAGAATAAAGAAAAAAGATAAAAAGAGAAATAAAAACAAACTATAACATATATAAACCTAAATAATATATACTAATTGTAAGTAATTACAATTACTTGACAGTAATTACATTGAATGTTAATGGACTAAACCCCTCATTCAAAAAAAAAATATTGGCAGAAGGATTAGGAAAATTAACCATCTATGTGCTGTCTACAAGAAACTCACCTTAGACCCAGGATCACAAGGAGGTTACAAGTGAATGGTTGGAAAACTATTTTATATGCACACAATAACCAAAATAGGGCAAGAGTAGCTATAATAATGTTGGGCAAAATAGTCTTAAAATGAAAAACTATTGTAAGAGGCAAAAAAGGACACTATATATTAGTACAAGTGTAATCTATCAAGAAGGTAGAATAATAATAAAATTTTATGCACCAAACCAGGTTGCCTGAAAATAATACATTAGGCAAACACTGGAAAAAATAAGTGGAGAAGCAGATTTCTTTACAATTTTAGTGGGAGACTTTAAAACACCATTATCATTAGACAGAACATCTCAAAAAGTGTCAATAACAAAACAGAGACCTTGAATAGTACATTAGAGGATCTAGACCTAAGAGGCATATACAGAACATTACAGCCAAATACAACCAGATATACATTCTTATTGAGTATGCACATGGATCATTCTCCAGGATAGACCTCATGCCAGGTCACAAAACAAGTCCCAGTGGATTCAGAAAATTTGGAATTGTACAAAGTAATTTCTCTGACTACAAAGGAATAATGTTGGAAGTCAATAAGTGGCAGAAAACCAGAATAGGGACAAAGATATGGAAGTTAAACAACATACTCTTAGACAATCAGGGGGTGAAGGAGGTAATTGCAAAAGAAATCCATAATAGCTTGAAATGTGTGAAAATGAGAACACAACATATCAAAACCTATGGGATGCAGCAAAAGCAGTGCTGAGAGGGAAGTTTATAGCCATAAATGCCTATATTTAAAAGAAGAAAGATCTAAAATCAAAGACCTAACTGCATAACTACCTGCAGGAATTGGAAAAAGAAAAAGAAACTAATCCCAAAGCAAGCAGTAGGAAGGAAATAACAAAGAATAGAGCAGAGCAAAATGAAATTGAGAATAATAATTTAAAAAAAAAACACTAGAAAAAGTTAACAAAAACAAAAGCTGGTTCTTTAAGAAGATTAATAAATTTGACAAACCCTTAGCTAGAATAACAAGGAAATAAAGAGTGAAGAGGCAAATAAATAAAATAAAAAATGATGGAGAGTATATCACCACTGATCCTAAAGAAACAAAGAGTAACATAAGTGGATATTTTAAACAATTGTATGCTAACATTATGGATAACTTTGATAAAAGGGTTAAATTACTAGAAACACACAAGCAGCCTACATTGTCAAAAGAAGAAATTGATGATATCAACAGACCAATCATAAGGAATGAGATTGAACTAGTCATCAAAAACCACCCAGATAAGAAAAGCCAAGGATCAAATGGCTTCACAAGTGAATTCTACCAAACATTCCAGAAATAACACCAATCCTGCTTAAATTCTTCCAAAAAATAGAAGTGGAGGGAACATTTCCTAATTTAATCTATGATGACAAAATCACCCTAATACCAAAGACACACAAAGAAACCACAAGGAAGTAAAACCAATGTCTCTAATGAACCTAGATGCAGAAATCCTCAACAAAATACTTGTTAATCATATACAGCAACACACCAAACAAATTTTTCACCATGGTCAAGTGGGTTTCATCCCTGGTATGCAAGGATGGTTCAACATAAGAAAATCAATCAATGTAATACATCACATTAAAAGATAGAAACAAAAAAAATCACAAGATAATTGCTATTAATGCAGAAAAAAAATTAGACAAAATACAGCACACTTTCCTGATAAAAACACTCAAAAGATAGGAATAGAAGGAAAGTTCCTCAACTTGATAAAGGGTACATATGAAAAACCCACAACTAACATCACACTTAACGGTGAAAAGCTAAAAGCTTTCCCTCTAAGATCTGGAACAAGACAAGGATGTCAACTGTCACGGCTCTTATTTAACATTGTGTTAGAAGTATTTGTTCAAGTACTGAGGCAATAAAAATTTTTAGAAGGCATTGACATTGGAAAGGAAGAAATAATAATTTCACTATTTGAAAATGACATGATCCTATACAAAGAAAGTACTGAGAAATTCACAACAAAGTTTCTTGAACTGATAAATGAGTTCAGTAAAGTGGCAGGCTATAAGAACAACACGCAAAAATCAGTATCATTTCTGTACACCAATAATGTGCAATCTGAGGAGGAATAAAAAAAAATTCTATTTACAATATCAACTAAATGAATAAAACATTGAGGAATAAACTTAACTAAAGATGTAAACAATTTTACCCAGATAACTACAAAACATTGTTAAAGGAAATCAAAGAAGACCTAAGTAAATGGAAGAATATTCCATGTTCATGGGTTGAAAGACTAAACATGATTAAGATGTCTATCTTACCCAAATTAATTTACAGATTTAATACAATACCAATAAAAATTAAAAGAGTGTTTTTTAACTGAATTGGAAAAGCTAATCATGAAATTAATTTGGAAGGTCAATGGTCCCCAAACAGCCAATAACATATTGAATAAGAAAAATGAAATTGGAGAAAACATGCTACCTGATATTAAAACATACTACAAAGGTATAGTGGTAAAAACTTGATGGTATTGGCACAAGGATAGACATACTGACCAATGAAACAGAATTTAGAGTTCTCTGAAATAGACCGTGGGATATAATATCAACTGATATTTGTCAGGGCCACCAAGCTCATTGAACTGGGACAGAATGGCCTCTTCAACAAATGGTGATTGGAGAACTGGGTATCCATATCTGTGGCAGTTTGATATTGTTTATGAATTCCAAAAATAGATATTGGATTATGTTTGTAATTGGTCTGTCTCTCAGGGCATATTAAATTATATTGGATTCAGAGGTTACACTTTTACTTGATTAAATAATGATTGAGACTTTGATTGGGCCACATCAGTAGGATGTTGAGTCCTCTCTGCCTTGGTGGGTGGGGACTCACAGAGAAACCACACCACAGAGAAGAAAGTTTAGAGGATTGGATGCTGGAGCCTGGGAAGAAAGGACACAGAGGAATAGATAGAAGGCTCTATTAGACAAGGCAGAGGCCCTGGGAAGAGAGAGAAGTTGTTCACCTGTTACTCTACAGCTGGCTCTGTGGAGAAAGCAGAGCAGCTGAGCCCAGAGAGAAATGAGCCCTGGGAAGAGAGGCACCCAAGGAGCCAAAACCCTGCAGATGTTGGCAGCCATCTTGCTCCAACATGTGATGACAGATTTTGGTGATGAAATAACTTATGCATTTTGGCCTTGTAACTGTAAGTTTCTAAAATAAATAAATACCTTTTATAAAAATCAACTGATTTCTTATATTTTGCATCAGCACCTCTTTGGCTAACTAATACAATATCCAAAGGAATGAGAGTGGATCACCATCTCACTCCCAATACAAAAATTAACTCAAAATAGATAGAAGACACAAACATATGAGCCAAGACCATAAAGCTCCTAGAAGACAATTTTCGGAAGCATCTATGAGATTTTGTAGTAGAAAACAGTTTCATAAACTTTACACATAGAGCATGAGCAATGAAAGATAAAATACATAAATTGGACCTCCTCAAAATTAAAGACTTTTGCATTTTAAAAGAATTTATCAAGAAAGTGCAAAGGCAACCTACACAATAGGAGCAAATATTTGTTAAACGTTTATACAATATGGGCCTAATATCCAGCATATATAAAGAAACTCTACATTTCAAAATTAAAAAAAAAAAAACACAAACAATCCAATTAAAAAAATGAGCAAGAGATTTAAATGTCACTTCTCCAAAGAATAATACAAATGGATAACTAGCATGTGAAAATATGTTCAGGATCACTAGCTATTAGGGAAATGCAAGTCAAAACTAGAAAGTATATCCTCTTACACCTATTAGACTGGCAGCTATTTTTTAAAAAAACAAAGAACTACAAGTGTTGGAGAGGATGTGGAGGAAAGGGAACCCTCATCCTCTGCTGGTGGGAATGTAGAATGGTGCAGCCATTGTGGAGGACAGTTTGGTGGTTCCTCAAGAAGCTAATTATAGAACTGTCATATGATCCAGCAATTCCGTTTCTGGTTATATACCTAGAAGAGTTGAAAGCAGGGACACGAACTGATATTTTCACAACAATGTTCATAGTTGCATTATTCACTATTGCCCAAAGTTGGAAGCAACCCTAGTGTCCATCAACAGATGAATGGAGAAGCAAATTGTGGTATATATATATAATGAAATATTACTTTTAAGAAGGAAGGATGTATGTATACACAGGACAACATGGATGAATCTTGAAGAACTTATGCATGTGAAGTAAGCAAGTCAAAGAAAGACAAATACTACATGACATCACCGATATGACCTAAGTAAACTGAGCAGACCTGTAGGGTTAGTGTCTGGAAGAGTTTATCAGGAGACTGAAATGAAGAAGAGTGTGGTAAGCCAATGCTCAATATGGACAAAATCTATGATAAGGTGGAAGGGGGTGGTTGGCAAGTGGATGGGAGTGATTGTAGTACAGTGATGTGTGGGTTTGATGGTGCTGGAGTGTGAAGGGGAGTAGGATGGGTGGTTGTGTTGGACTATCCATAGAACTGGGGAGAAGGATGAAGGAAGGAACTGGTGAATTCTGGAGATAAGTAGGTCTGTGGTTAAAACCACAATTGTGGGAATGTTCTTTTGGCAAATATGGCAAAGGAAGCTTACTGGTACAGGGCTTTGTGGGAGAGGGGATGTGTGGGATAAGGCAAAACTGTAGCATGCGTCAATGGAATATGAAAGTGTCAATCCTGTCATAGTGTGTTATCTCAGTGGGGGAGATCTACACAATAAACAAGAAATATTAAACTCTCCATGCTGGGGAGTCCTGCTTTGTTCTCAATTGGGGGGCAAGAATCTCTTGAGAATATAGGTAGTGCCTAATAAAAGAAAACAAATCAATGTGTCAAGTCCTCAATATTATGCATCTAACTATGAAACTTATTCTTCAAAACTGAAACTTAGTGATTATCAAGGTCTGAGGGAAGGGGGAGGATATTAGAATAGATGGAACATAGGACCTTGGAATTGTTCTGCATGATTTTGCAATGATGGATACAAGCCATTCTACATTTTGTTAAGAACTATAAAAGTGTATGGTGCAAAACGTATACCATAATGTGAACCATTGTCCATGGTTAGTAGCAATGCATCAATATTTGCACATCAATTGTAACTAATGTAGCATAAACATGTAAAATGTTATTAATAGGGGACAGTGGGAGAAGGGATGGGGGTTGGGTCATGTTTTCCCTTATATTTTCTATGTGACTTTTCTATAACCTAAAGTTTCTTTGAAGGTAAAGTCAATAAAATAAGACACTGGGTATATATACAGAAGAAATTGTCACATAACAGATCTTATGGTGAAAGACACAATGAAAAAAAATTGTATTATACTTTATTATCTTTATTTTGTATTTTATTTATTATTTCATTATTATTTTTATTTTGTACTTCATTTGTTTATTATTATTATTTTAATTTGTTTATTTTTTGGCCTTGGTTTGGGAGAGGTTTGGATCACAAAAGGGCAACAACTATGGCTGTGGAGGATCACTGATGTGGGGTTTTGGTGATAGGGGGAAGTGAGAGGAGGTGTGCACCTGGGGCATGCCTCTATGACATATGAATATGTTCAAGTGGTCATGAGGCATTGTCTCAGTGGGTGGAGACCCAAACAATAAACAAAAGAATGTTGAATTCCCATCCTTGGGAGTTCTGTTACATTCTCTAAAAGAGCAGCAACAATACCTGACATATTTAGTTGGTGCCTAGCCATAGAGGACAGACAGTTACACCAGGCCCTTGATATTGATTGTTATACTTATGCACCTTGTGAAATTGAAACTTAGCCTGCTATTATGTGTTGCCTAAGAGTTATCTCATGAAAGCCTCCTTGTTGCTCAAATGTGGCCTCTATCTAAACCAAACTCAGAAAATAAGCTCTCTACCTTCCCCTGGCATGGGGCATATTTCCCAGGGCACCTTCCATGCACTAAGGGACTATTAAAAGCATCAACTAGCAATGCATTTGGAAAAAGACCTTGACCAAAAGGGAAAAATATTAAACACAAATGAGTTTTTATGGTTGTGTAAATAGTATCTGCTAAAAGTTTCAAGTACTCAGAGAAACCAGCTCCATACAAAAGTTGTAGTTTTTGTACTTTCTATAAAATGGTTTGTATTTCAGCATAAAGATTTGCAAGTTCTGGTTAAAATTGCTTGCTTGAGCCAGATGCCAAGTGAACTTAACTGACCTCTTGAGATTTCTTGGACAAGGAGACCATTTTAGAGTTCCTTTTCCTTCCACTACAAAATCTAAATAAAACATGACTTTTGACTTCACATGCCATCCATTCAAATGCAAACACAGTTTAAAAGATTAAAAGGCATCCCATATTATTTGGTGTTGAGCTCATCATTTTTTTTTTTACTAAAAGAGGCTAGATATTCATAATGCTAAAGTTTTTGGAGATACTACAGGAAGGCCACCAAAATTTAAATAAATGTATTTGAATGCTTCATTTGCAAAACTATTTTAGATGGCTTACATATTATTTACTCTCACAATGAAATTTAATTTTAATTGTTAATAGAATAAAACAATTGAGAGGAGAGAAGCATGGCCATTTGAAAGAATGGAATGATTATTACAATTGAACATGAATTCAGATTTTGGGATTTCAAGTATTCAAATAGCTAGCAAAATTTTAAATTCACATATGTCATCCCCTGGAAAAAGGAAATATAACTCTAAGATTTTTTAAAGGGACATTTTTCTTATGGACATGTAGAGCCATTGGTAGGTATAACATTTTTTCTTATAAGGAGTTCGTAAAATAGGTGGACATGCAGTACTAAAGTTATACAGGAGAAAACAAAAGCCAAGTAAAGTATAGTAATTTTTATTTCTGATTAAATCATTCCTACATAATGAAACATAAAGAGAAAAAACTAGAAGGCAATGTTTCCATAGTAATGTAATTTGTACTCCCGGGATTTTCTGATCTTCCTAATCTCCAAGGGTTTCTTTCTGGAGTGTTCTTTATCATTTACATGGTTATTTTAATTGGAAATATCCTCATAATCATAATAACGAGGCTTGACAGTACAGAAACCCATGTATTTTTTCTTGGCAATTTTTTCCTCATTGGAAGTCTGTTATGTGTCTGTCACTCTTCCCAGAATTCTGGTGAACCTTTGGACTCAGGAGAGAAGCATTTCTAAGGTGAAATGTATCACACAAATGTGCTTCATCCTTATTCTGGGAACACTGAATGTTTCCTCCTGGCTGTGATGGCCTATGACCACCACGTGGCCATCTGTAATCCACTACATTGACCTCTAGACATTAAACAAAAAATGTGTATTCACCTTGCAATTGGTTCCTGGGTCAGTGGAATCCCAGTCCAGATAGAGCAAACATGCCAAACTTTCTCTCTGAATTTCTGTGATTCTAACCAAATTAACCACTTCTTCTGTGACATCCCTCCCCTTCTCAAGCTGGCCTGTGGGGACACATAAGTGCATGAGTTATCTATTTAGTAACTATGTTATTTATTTCAATCCCTTTTATGTTGATACTTTCTTCCTACAGCAAAATCATTTCCACCATTCTGAGATTGCCAACAGCACAAGGACTGGCCAAAGCCTTCTCCACATGTTCTTCCCACCTTCTGGTTGTTGTTTTATTCTTTGGATCTGCTACCATCACCAATTTAACTCACCAATGTCAGTTCTGCAGGAACTGACAAACTACTGTCTCTTTTCTACACCATTGTGACTCCAATGTTTAATCCCATGATATACAGCCTTAGGAACAAGGATGTGATAACAGCACTAAGAAAATTATTACTTAAAAAATAATGTGATGAGCTTAATTGTTATTGATTTAACTTTTGGTCACACAATTTTCAAAGAAACATTTAAAATTTCTATATTACTCCTTTGACAAGTAATCACTTCTGCCTGAGGATGTAATTTAAAGAGTTAGCTTGAAATATGCTGTGCTTGCTATAAACTAGGCACATTTATCTACCTTCAAAATGGCATGTGTAAAGAATAATTTTGTCTCATAAATAAAATAGTAATGTTCATCATATTTTCCCTTTAAAAGCTATGAATACAAGTCAAGCCTCTAAGAAGTTTAGCTTAAATATACTAGAAATTACACAAGACTATTTTCCAAAATAATTGTTAAAATCTGCCACTTGTATTTGCTATCATTCTCTTTTGTATCTACAACATAGAAACTGGTCAGTAGGTGGATATTTGTTGAGCAAATGATTAAATAATTGAATGTTTAAATGTATATTACTATGCCCTATTTCAAACTCTTGCCAAAACCTAGAGATATTAAAGCACTGTTAATCATATTTTAACACATTATGACCCTATGTAGAATTACTCAAATCATATTCCTAAAAGGAATGCATATATGGATTTAGTGCTCTTACTTGCAAGTTCCTGTCTGAGCACATGATATAACAGAAAATTTGCACCAGTCTCAGCCAGTTTATTTTGTACTTATTTCCATGCTATTCTTAGCAATTATTGTCCTAAAGTAATCTGCTTTAGATATTTTATCTCTTTCATGACTATACTCCAAACAAATTTATCCTCAGTATATTTGAGGATGAGCACTCTGTATATAAAAGTTTGTCTCTTTATTTCCCTTCTAAAGAGCTATTTAAATATTATCTTCTTAACAATAACATATGTCATAAAGCCTCTCTAAAGAAAATATATTTGAAAACTGAAAATAAATATTCATAAGATAGTAGTAGTAATTAGGTATAGCAAAGCCTCATTCCTCCAAACAATTGGATGACAATGGATGAGCCCTTGGAGGATGTAAAGGATTTCAGCATAATGACTTGAAGCTGCAAAATAGTATGTGGCTTATTTCCTTTGAACTCTAATCCTCTAATCTTCTCATTCAAGATACCAGTATCCTTCTAGGATATAATTAATGCTTGTAATAAAAATTAAAGTTATGGTAGATATGTTCACATTTCTTTCCAAATCCTATAATCTCTGGTACCATTTTCTCCTGCCATTGGAGTAAGCTCATTAAAGAATTACATGACTGGCAATTATGTTTTAGACTCAATGGTATTTTATTCCCTAATAATTAGTAAAAATCCCATTAATAATTGTATCAACCTAGAAGTCTCTTTGAATCAGAACTACTTCATTTCTTTACTACTAATCCAAGAATTTTGTGAAAGACAGAAAGATCAAAACTGAGTATGTAATGAAAACTTACTTTCTCCTCTATGATTGCACTGATAGAATTTTGTGGAACAATTACACCTTTGTAGCAAAATGGGGGAGATTTAAATTTAATATATTTTTAAGACTTCCTAATAATTGTGTAGATTGAATCTCATAAGCAAAACAGGCATTGGGAAAATGGCTGTGTTCCTTCCCATATTATTTTTCTAACCCAAACTTGAAGAAAGACATTATTAATTAATTATTTATTTGTTTATTTATTCTTGTATTGCTTCATTATAGTTTGAGAAGTGCACAAATAACACTTCATCATATTACACACATGTTTTCTTGCTATCTGACCAGTGTGTAATAAAGGGCCAATCTTCTTTGCAGTGGTATTTTGTATAAAGCTGCTGCTTCAAAGCATGCATGTATTTTGGCATTTTGTACTGTCTCAAAAACATTTGTTTTCCATGTGTGTATACATATATAATAATTTTGAAGAGTATATATAAAATTATCAGATTTATGAAATTTTAGAAGTGTTAGGGTTTTCTTTGGGGGCAGAAGTTTTTAAATTCTGAAAAGTAGTGTCTTCACAGACAGATGTGCACATTTTGTAGTACATTTGATGATCTATAGAAAACTTTTCCCCCAGAAATGAAAGATTTCTTATTATTATACCAGTGTGGAGGCTTTCTGATTACAAGTATATTTTTGGAAAACTTTTTTAGCACATTGAGTATGTTATTTCTAAGTCTTCAAATGATACCAACTAATGTGATAAAGAGCTTTTTTTTCTGATGACAATTTCAGAAATTCTCACTTGTTATAAGATGAAATATATATGTGTGTATATACAATACGGTGCTATAATATGTTAAATAGCTTACATATTAGATGTTATGTAGCAAGTATATTATTATATATTATATAATATATAGCATAGTATATATATTATAGATATACTACAGATAATTATATATAATAAAGTGCTTATTTGACATTATTGTGTATTTTTATTTGCCTACAGGAAATTCCACAATCAGTTAAAAACTAGTCCACTTGAAACAAATTTCCTGTTCACTTTGAATTGGTCTTTTTGCTAGTGTAAAGAAATTGTGTATTTGTGAGTGTGGCTTGGGTGTCATAAATGTTTTTGCTAATTCATATTCAGTAAGATTAGTGTGGTCCATTTGATGATGCTTCACTATAGGTTTGCTATATCTTCTTTTCATATATCTCCCCTCGGTACATATTCATTTATGACACTAGGAATATTGGATTAGACAAGAGAAAGTGAACTTCTTTAAATTCATTTATCCATGATAAAAACTCAATGTAGGAAATCTTATATTTTTTTCCTACATGAAATGCAAATACTATTAATGAATTATTTGTCTATGTCATTCCCCATCCTAACCAAGACCTAACAATATTTGATATAATTTTGGAAATGATCCATGCATCTTTCCGTGGTCCTCTATTTTTGGCTTTGGTACAATCAGTCTCCAATAATGTTCAATGAACACACAATCATACCACTAAGAGTCAGGATAAAACATAGTAAAAACATCAAAAATAACCATTTTGCAAATAAATTCAGGCAAGAAGATTTTCATATTTAAAAGGCAAAATTTTGAGATGTGGATATACATTTTTTCTGCTCAATTTCAAGGACCAAGGGTGATGTAATATCTGATAAGAGAAATCATATAGAAATCAGCAATCACAAGGATGTCTGTAACTAGAAAGAGCTCCAATATTTGCAGTTCAACCATGCTTCTCTTTATTGACAGAAGGGAATTTACCAACTATGTCACTTTCTCTCTTGTGTTGCAATCCTCACATTCTTTACCAGATAGCCAAGTAGAAATTTGGTCAGAGTTAGCTAAGAAGATGATAAAAAGTCTTAGTATACAAAAGCTATGAAAGATGTTGCAGTAAGCATTGAAGAGGAACTACTAGAGTTATATCACCAGGATGACAAGTGAGGAGTTGAAGGCACAGTCAGACTGGACAAGAGTGAATGTCTTGAGTGCTTGAGGTAGTCAGAAATAATCTACTTCATGTACTAACATCCTGGTAACACAAAACTTATCAATTAACAATAACAAAGTATAGTATGAGTCCTGAGTTACTTAATTAGCTTTACTATGTAATGTAGTGCTATATGAGATATTACTGAGTGATTTATGGTTTATAAGGATCCAATTAAATGAAGATCATGTAAAAGAGGCACCCATTTTTCATTGAGAGATTGTGATAGAGGAGAAAATGGCCTCCTAGTCCTAATTCCTGGAATCTGTGAATATATTACATATCAGGGCAAAAAAGGGCCTTGCAGATGTGACTAAGGTAATGAAATTGGAGATGAAGAGATTATCCTAGAAAGCCCAATCTAATGTTCTTTCTGACTGCTGAAATCATCAGGTCTCAGTTTAAGGCCTTCAACTTATTGGATGAGATTTCTTTCATTGTTGAAGGCTATCTTCTTTTGTGATTGTAAATGCAACCTCCATAGAGGCAATCAACTGGCTGATTTAAATCCACAAATACCCTTGCAGTAATAATCAGGACAGTGTTTGATTGACCAAGCAATTGGACACCATAACCTAGCCAAATTTATACATGAACTTATCACAGACAGGATACTATTAACAACTGTATGCTAACAAATTAGATAACCTATAAGAAATGGACAAATTCCTAGAAACACAAAATCTACCTACACTGACTCAAGAAGAAATAAAAGATCAAAATATACTTATAGAAAATAGAGAGATTTCATTATTAATAAAAACCTGCTTGAAAGAAAAGCCCAGGACAAGATGGCTTCAATGATCAATTTTCCCAAGCATTCCAAGAAGAATTAACCCCAATTCTTCTCAAACTCTCCAAATAATTTAAGAGGAAGGAAATGCCTTAATTCCCCCTAAGAGGCCAATAATGACACAATACCAAAGCCAAATAAAGATATCAAAACTAAATAAAAGTATACACCTGTATCCCTTATGAATATAGATGTAAGTATCCTCAAAAAATAATAGCAAACTGAAGGCAACACCATATTAAATAAATATGTAACATGATCTAGTGAGATTTATCCCAGGTATGCAAGAATGTTTCAACATAAGAAAATCAATTTATGTAATCCAACACATGAATAGAATGAAGAAAAAGAAATACATGATAACCTCAAATGATGCAAAAAAAGACATTTGACAAAATCCAGCATATTTTCTTGATAAAAACACTTAGAACATTAGGAATAGAAGGAAATTTTTCAACATGATAAAGGGCATATTTGAAAATCCACACCAAGCATCATGCTCAACTGTGAAAGTCTAAAATTTTCCCTCAAATATCAGGAGCAAGACAAAGATGGCCACTGTGACCAATGTTTTTCACATTGTACTACAAGATCTAGCCAGAGCAATTAGTAAAGGAAAGGAAATAAATGGTATCCACATTGGAAAAGAAGAAGTAAACCATACTTATTTGCATATGACATAATCCTATATATTGAATATTCTGAAACATTCACAAAAAAGCTACTAGATTTAATAAACTATTCAATAATTTGGTAGAATATAATATCAACATGCAAGAATCAGTATTGTTTCCATATACTCCTAATGAACAACCTGAAGAGGAATTGATTTTAAAAATCCATTTACAAAAACAATGAAAAAATCAAATATCTAAGACAAATTTAGCCAAGTATTTAAATGATTACAAATGGAAATTATAACTTTTTCATAAAGGAAATAAAATAAGTCTTAAATAAATAGAAGGACATTCTGTGTTCATGGATTAAAAGATGAAATATTGTTAAGAGTTCTGTTCTACCCAAAGTGATTTGCGGATTCAACACAATCTTGATCAAAATTCCAACATCCTTCTTTGCTGAAATGAGAAAGCCAATCATCAAATTTATAGGGAAGCATAATGGCCTTGTGGAGGTTTGTAACTGATGATGCCCCAGAATAACATACTTTCAAACTTAATCTTTTCCTGTAAGTGTGAAACCATTGTAAGTAGGACCTTTTAATGAGGCTACTTCAGTGAAAGTGTGACCCAATTCAGTCAGGATGGGTCTTAATCCTATTCCTGTTGTCCTTTATAAGGGGAATAAAATTCAAACAGAGAGAAGGCAATGAGAACCAAGAAGCTGAACTCAGAAGATAATGGAGAGACCAGGAGAAGCTGCCAGGGACATGACTTGTGACAGAGGAGACAAGGACCATGGATCACCATCAGCCAGTAACTAGAATGAATGTCTTCAAGAAGAAAGCAATGATTTGACGACACCTTAATTTGTACTTTCTCTTTGTCAAAATACCCTGCCCTAGTAAGTGCCCATTGTTTAAGTCTGCCCATTGCATGGTATTTTCTTATGCAGAAAAGGAAGATAAAATGTCCTTAATAACTAAACCATTTCAAGTAGAAGAATGAAGTTGGGAGACTCACACTTTCTGATTTCTAAAACTCATAACAAAGCTACAGGAATTAAAAGAACATGTCATCACACTAGAATGACATATAGACCAATGGAATCCAGTTGGAATGGAAGTTCAGAAAAAACTTTCACATATAAGACCAATTGAGTTTTAATAAGAAAGACAATTCCTCTCAATAAAGAAAGAATAATCTCTTCAACAAATGTTGCTGTGAAAACTTGATATCCATATAAAAAAAGAATGAAGGTGGATGTCTACCTAACACCATGAACAAAAATTCACTCAAAATGGACAAAAGACCTAAATAAAAGCACATCCACTTGTGATGTGCTTCTGTGTCACTAATTATTCTCTAATAATTTCCTGTATTTAATTACACTAATTTCCACTTTGCTTTATTATGTCTTTGCTTCTGCTTGCTTTGAGTTGAACTTTTTCTAATTTCTTAGAAAAAAATTAGTCTAATATTTTGAGACTTTCCATGTTTCTACTGTAAACATTTAATGCTATACATTTCCCACTCACCAGTGTGTAAGCTGCATTGTAACATTTAAATGTTTTTTTATTTTTCTTTAAGTTCTGTGTAATTTTTTTCTTTACATCTTCCCCCTAGACCCACTGAATTTTCAGAGGTGTATTGCTTATTTTTAAGTTATTAGAGATTTTCCTCACCTCTCTTTTATTTATTTCTACTTTCATTCCCGTGTGAGAGAACACACCCTGCATATAACAACTCTATTAAATGTGTTCAAATTTGTTTAATGTCCCAGAATCTGGTGTATCTTGAATATTACAGGAGTTCATGAAAAAAAGTTCTCATATGTTGTTGTGTGTGAAGTCTATTATGACAATTAGGTCCTGTTGGTTTATTATGCCATTGAGAACTCTAAATCCTTGAAGATTTTCTATCTACTACTTTTATCAGTTGCTGAGAGGGGGTGTTAAATGTCTTTCTTTGAATAGAGTGGGCATAAATTCAGTTAGATCAATAGGGTTGTAAGTGTTGTTCACATATTCTATATCCTTTCCAATGTCTGTCTTGTTCTATCAGTTACTGAAAGAAAAGTGTTAAAATATCCACATATAATTTTGGATTTGTCTATTTTTCCTCTCTGTTTATATCAGGTTTCACCTTTTGTATTTTGTAGCTCTGTAATTTAGTACATATACATTTTTTATTCCTATGTCTTCTTTATGAATTGACCCTTTCATCATTATGTCATGGTCATCTTTATTTCTGCTTATTTTTCTTGTTCTAAAGTTTACTTTTTCTGAAAAGTGTTTACACAGCATCTTTTTCCATCTAATTATTTTAACCTTATATAGCATTTCATTTAATGTTAGTTTACTGTAAATAGTTTATAATTGAGTCTCTGATTTTGTTGTGTTTTAAACTCAATCACTATTTTAAGTGGTATGTTTGGATGTGCAGCTTTTAAGGTAATTATTCATATGGATGGATTTAGACCTAATAGTATATTATAGTTTTGTTTTTCCTTGTGACTTTCTTTCTGAACTTCCTCATTTCTGTCTTCTTGGATTATTTGAAAATTTTCAGCACTCCATTTTGATTGACCTTTTATGTATTCAGTTAATTCTCTTTGTATTAACTTGTTAGTGTTTTTTCAGTGATTAAAATGCACATATCTAATATTTTACAGTATACTTAGAGTTAATAATTTACCACTTCAAATAAAAAGTAGAATCCATATAGATTATGTTGCCCTCTCCACTTTATTATATTTGTCATTTATGTTACTTATACAATATATTGAAAAGCCCACTATAACATGTTATAATTTTTGCTTTCACAAGTCATATATATTTTAAAGAAGTTAAGAGGAGAAAATTAGTCTAACATATTTACCTTTTTTTTTTTTTTTCATTTCTGTTGATCTTCCTTCATTCCTGAAGTTCCAAATTTATGTCTCATCTTTTCTGGTTCAGCTTAAAGAACTTCCTTAGCATATATTTTAGATAAGTTCTAATGGTCCAGAGTCTCATTGTTTTTCCACATCAAAAATGTCCTCTATGGGATTTTTTTCTGGGAATTGAATATGGCATTTATGTCTTCCCCCAAAAGATGATGCTCCATGTCTTCTTTTTCTACAGCCATGTGAATATTTTTTCCTTCTACCTAATGTGTCATTTTTCTTTGGCTACATTCAACTATTTTTAAAAATTTTCTTTTTGGTTTTCAGCAACTTCATTATAAAAACTCTTGGCATTATTATTTTTAATTTTCTTGAGTTTAATGAGCTTCTTGAATTTGGTAATATATATCTTCCACCAAGGTTGGAATGTTTTCAGCCATTATTTCTTCAAATATTTTTTTTGTTTCTCTACCAATATCTTTCTCCTCTCCTTTTGAGACCCTAATGATATGTATGTCAGATCTTTTAATATTGTCCTACACGTCTCTGAGGTTCTAGGTTTTTTTAAAAATTATTTTTCTCTTTGTTCATAAAATTTAACAGTTTCTAATAATTTACATTAAAGTTGGCTGATCCTTTCCACTGTCATCAACTATCTTCTCTTGGGACTATTTACTGAATACTTGATAAAAAATATTTATTCTTCTGTTCTAAAATTTCAATTCTTTCATTATTTCTATTTTTAAGCTTTAACCTCTTTACTTACATTTGTTTTATGATGTTTCTTTTACATCATTTAGAAATGTTATAATAACTTTATAAACTGTGTATTCTTAGTGTTGTCATTTATTCATTTTTCACTTCCTTGAATATTGTTAACATTATCCTGTTCTAAGACATTATCTAAACATTATCTAGACATGTCTAATGCTTAAGATATCAAGTTATTGGATAGTATCCTATGCATTTTTAGTATTAATTACTGAGACACTAAGTACAGTTAAAATTCTGTGGAAACTTTATTTTTAAAAAATAGCAGGTATCTAACAAAATTATTTTAAGGCCACAAGATTTGAATTGCTTCTTGAATGGAGTTTCAATGTTGGTTCAATATTCAAAGACTTTCATGCTGACTCATGCACTCACCATTCAGGGGTTACTCTGGAATCTGGGAAGTAATTTATATCCTAGTTCATCTATCACAGCCATTGCTATACCTCTATGGGCCTGATTCTCACATACACACCTAGGAAGTAAGTCAAATAATTACATAATTTTAGAGAAAGAAATAGATGATTCCTTTTTCCAGTTATCCTCAGCAGTGAGAATTATTTTATGGTACTTTTAATTGATTTGATTTAAATTCTAGCATTTTTAAAGTGCAAAAAATTTTAATATTTGGACTCTAATGCTATCTTAGGAATTTGATAGGAAGATAATTCAATTCAAATACAGATAAATTTGTGTTGCTTTGATTTTTTATTTTAGAAATATTTACTTTCATTGCAAAGTCTCTAATAAACAATCTTTAAAATATGGTTTGACATAATCTAGATTAAGAAATAGAGTAGAAAATATGTTCAGCTTTTGGTAGAGTTTGACATTGGAAATAATTCAATGCATTTTTATCCCATTTCAGAGTTTTCTTGAAGGTAAAACTACACTGCCTCCAAATCATGTCCAAAGGATGATAGATTTACAAAGGAGAATAGTTTGTCTTAAAAGAATTGTCTTAAAATGGAAAATAATTATGACATCTCCATTTTGCTGAGTTTGAGAAATGTTCCTAGATTGTGTGGCCCTGCCCCTTCTTCTCCCTCCCAATTTTTGGAAAATTGCTGCCTGTGTAAAATTGATTCCAGTCTACAATATCTACTATGTGATCAAAGTACACCAAGAACACAGTTTTACTCCATAAGCAAATAGAGTTATCCCAGCCACATTGTGGGTATTAGGGGTATGGCACCCACGTGATCTGGAATATCCATGTAAAATTTTTGGCCCTCTCTTTGTACCAGAGAAGTCTGAATATTTTCTTTTTCTTTTATGGGGTGTTTACACTACCTTAGTTTAGAATTAGGATTAAGTATTTGGTCATAGGCTATCTATAGATCATATATGTATAATTTACTGTATGAAAAATACTATATGAAAAAGAAATAAATAATATGAAATACATACGGAATTTTTTTTAAATGAAGAAAATTTGAGGAAGATAACACTGACCATACTGCTTGTTAATAAAAGATATTAAACAAATAATTTGAATTACCCTACTGGTACTCATTTGCTTTAAAACCTGGTTCTAAATTTTCTTCTTGGTGATGTAGGTCCTCTGAGGTATTTTTTTTCCCCCCAATATAGGGCAGTTTCATCAACATTGAACATCTCTTCTGGTTTGTAGCCTTTCATTTCAATCAGTGTCTTCTGGATTTCAGAAAACTCAGTAGCAGCCTCTTGATTGGCAGACACCACCTCTCCCATTACAGTTACATTGTGTAGGCAAAACTTTTTTAAACATTTTCAAATCATCCTCTGCTATAATGAAAATCTGTAGGGGAAGACCCTTCACCTTCATTTTCCTTTAGGGAATCATATAAGGATTTGGTCTTTTCTCATATGATGCCAGAGTATACTGGAATGCCTTTTTTTTTCTTTAATAACAATCCTCCACCCAAAAGAATGTTGCACTTTCTACACGACATAGATGCATATCTTATAGTTCATAGAGATGCTTTCCAGTTGTTGATGTAGCTGCAGCAACAGCTTCTCAGGTTTCCTTCTCTTTTTGCTTAGTATGCCTTACAGTCAACTCAATGCTCTAATGGCTGCCAATCGCAGCAGCAATTTTGCCTGATTGAAGCATATCTAGCAATTCTACTTTTTCCTTCAAGTTCATCATATTTCTGTTTCTTGGGAGCACTTTCCAAACCACTAAGAATCTACGCTTGGGATCCATAATTTTTATAGAGTTTATGGCATTTAAACGACATAAGATATGAGAAAATATGAGAAACTCGAGATGCAAATATCACTGAGTTATCAACATGGAATGTCACATGAGAGTTGTAAACACACTTAGCATCCCCAAACAAGTGCATATAATCACAGTTCTTTCACTAAAAAAATAATTTTAAGAAACAAATTGTGTAACCGTTCATGTTATTAACAGTGAAATAAATAATATACAATTAGCATTATATATAACATTGCATATATTTTATGCATTTATAAGTTATTAAACTTTTATGAATATCTCTACATTTTTAGCTTTTCTGTGTTTTCTGCTGGCTTTTATGTTCTTTTTGCACACTTTATTTTTTATTTATTCTAAGAAATTGTGTATATTTATGATATTAAAAATAAAATATGTTGATATTATATGATAATATGTATGTATTTTATGCATTTCTGAGTTACTAAACGTTTTATGCTAGCCTTTGCATTTTGTCTGTGGCTTCCACAAAATTCCCAAAAAGTCCCATTTACTTTCTTATGCCAACCAAGTATATATTGAAACTGCGATGGGGAAAGTCACAATGTGGAAGGGATAACTGTAGGCCATTTTAAATCAGCACACACCACTCAGAACTGAGTGGGAGAGAGTGTGGTCTACAATGTGAACTGTGGTCTATGGTTGGTGGCAAGGCTCCAGGATGTGTAAGTTCATTGAGGGTGGTGGGCCACACTGTGGGAGATGTTTGTGTGGGATGTGGTGGGAGGTGTGGAAGGTGGGCAACATGGGAATCCCAGTGAGTTCCGTGTAATATTTTGGGTAATCTAAGCACCTCTTAAAATATATGTATATATATATATATATATAACATTTTTGTAAGCAAATACACATATATGCATATATATTTATATATCATTTTGCAAATGTTTGTATGTATTGTGAGAATTTTGATTTTTACCCATAATAAAAATAAATAAATAAATAAATAAAAAATAAAGGGGAAAAAAAATCAACACAAAGCAGGATATGTGTAGTAAAAAATGAATTTTTGGGATACAATGGTATTGTCTAAAGATGATCAAAATAAATGCTTTGTTTTTATAAAACCTATATAAGTTGACATTATGGCATGAAAATAATATTGTCTCAGCACTAGTAGTTTTTAGAATGTTTTTGCATCATTTTACAGTAAATGTGCAATAATTAATAGAAACTCATTTTAATTGAAATCAGTGGATGAATCAAGATTTTTTTGTGTGGCTTATATTCCTTGAAAACTTTTTTTTCTTCATATTCTTTATTCTTTAGACTCTAAGATAAATGTTAGATTTTGTTGTTCAAGATTTAGGGGCATTTCCTCCTCATAAAATTTTGAGTAGTTAAAATCAGAATTCAACAATTAAGGGAAAGTGTATCAATAACTTCATAAAATTCACATAGATTCCAAAGTAGTTGTACCATTTTACATTCCCACCACAAGGGTATAAGGTATCCATTTACTCCATATACTTTTTAAATCTTGGTGTTGTCAGAATATTTTTCAATTTTATTTTATACAGTAGGCATGAAGTCAATTCACATTGTGATTTAAATTTACATGTCCCACACAACTAATAATTTTGAGCAGCTTTTGATAGGATTCATAATAATTTACATCTTCTTCTGTGTTGTATGTTCAAGGCTGTTGTCTATGTTTATGAATTTTTGTGAATTATTGATTGTAGGAATTTTTTGTCTATTCTCAATAAAAGTCCTTTGACAGGTATAAGTTGTAAATATTTGTTCCACATCCATGTGATGCCTTTATTTAATCTTTTTTTAAAATATATTTTTTATTGAAGTATATCATTCATACATGAACAGGCATAAACAAAAAGTGTGTAGTAAAGATTGTGAACTTACAAAATAAACATACATAACATCCTACAGTGGTCTCATACATCAATGCTCCATCAACACATTGCATTGATATAAAACTTTTTTACAAACTATGCAAGAGCATCATCAAAATTTTACTAATAGCTATAGTCCCTATCTTATACATGGTGTATTTTCCCCCAACCTACCCTATTTTTCAAAAATATATTTTTATTATAGAAGTTGTGAACTTACAAAACAATCATACACATGTGTAGAATTCCCATACAACACCTCTTCACCAACACCCCACACTGTGGTTGAGTATTTGTTACAGATTATGAGATAATACCGTCAGATTATTACCACCAACTATGGCCCATAATGTACATTTGGCACACTATTTCCATACACCATCGTTATCAATACAGTACATATTGGCTTTCAAGCAAGAATATTATAGTATTGCTGTTAACCACAGTCTATAGACCACACCAATGGTACTTTTCCCATGCTTCTCCACATTCCAACCACCCTACAATAGTGATGTACATCTGCTCTAGCTCACAGATGGACATCTTGCATTTGTAACCTCAACCACAATTCTCACGCACCTCTGGGTTCACTGTGTTATTCAATCCTTAGTTATTCTTTAGCTTTCTTTCAGTTGACATTTACTTCCCCAGACTACACTTTTCAGCCACAATCCCATTTATAAACCAGCTGCTACTCACTATATTGTATGAACATTAACTCTATCCATTTCCACACTTTTACAGTCAAGTTAATTAAAACTTCTACATATATTAAGCACCAGTAGTTCTTCTCAACCCTCCCCTTATCTCCTAATAACCTATGCTCTAGCTTTTAACTCCATGTGTTTATTCTTCCTATTTACTTCATATTAATGAGACCATGCAATATTTGTCCTTTTGTGTCTGGCTTACTTCTTTTAGTATAATGTCTTCAAGTTTCCTCCATGTTATCATATGTGTCCCAATTTAATTTCTTCTTACTGCAGCATACTATTCCATTGTATCTATAGACCACATTTTGTTTATCCATTCATTGGTTGATGGACACTTGGGTTGTTTCCATCTTTTGGTAATTGTGAATAATGCTGCTATGAACATTGGTGTGCAGGTGTCTATTTATGTCATAGTTTTTAGTTCTTCTGGATATGTTCTTAGTAGAGTAATTGCTGGATCAAATGGCCGTTCTATACTTAGCTTCCTGAGGAACCATCAAGCTGTCTTCCACAGAGGCTACACCATTTTATAATCCCACCAACAGTGGAGGAGTATTCCTATTTCTCCACACCCTCTCCAGCACTTATTGTTGTCTATTTTTTTTAATAATGGCTGTTCTATAAGGTATTAGATGATAGCTCAATGCTGTTTTGATTTGCATTTCCCTAAAAGCTCGTGATATGGAACATTTTTTCATGTGCTTTTTGGCCATTTGTATTTTTGCTTAGGAGAAGTGTCTAAGTCTTTTGCCCATTTTTTAAAATTGGATTGCTTGCTCTTTTATTGTTGAGTTGTATGATCTCTTTATGTACAATACAAATAAAACCCTTACAGGATATGTGGTTTCCAAATATTTTCTTCCATTGAGTGGGCCGCCTTTTCACTTTTCACCTCTTGATGAAGTTCTTTGATTCATAGAAGTGTTTAAGTTTGAGAAGGGCCCATTTATCCATGTTTTATTTCATTGCTTGTGCTTTTGGTGTAAGGTTTAAGATTACACCACCTACCACCAGGTTTTGAAGATATTTCCCTATATTTTCTTCTGGTAGTTTTATGGTACTTACTTTTATATTTAGGTCTTTGATCCATATTGAGTTAACTTTGGTATAAGGTGTGAGATGGGGTCTTTTTTCTTTCTTTTGGCTATGGATATCCAGTTCTTCTAGCACCATTGGTTGAATAGACTGTTCTGTCCCAGCTTGGTGGGTTGGACTGGCTTGTCAAAAATCACTTGGCCATAGGTGTCAGGGTCTGTTTCTGAACCATCAATTTGGTTTCGGTGGCCTGTGTCTATCTTTATGCCAATACCATGCTGTTTTTACCACTGAAGCTAGGTAATATGACATAAGTATGGAAGTGAGAGTCCTCCAACTTCACTTTTCCTTTTTTAAGATGTTTCTGGCTATTTGGGACTTTTTACCCTTCCAGATAAATTTGATAATTGCATTTTCCATTTGTTTAAGAAATGTTGATAGAATTTTTATTGGGATTGTATTGAATCTGCATATCAATTTGGGTAGAATTGACATCTTAATGATATTTAGTCTTCCAGTCCATGAGCATGGAATGTTCTTCCAATTATTTAGGTCTTTTTTAAATTTCTTTTAGCAATTCACTATAGTTTTCTGAATACAAATGCTTTACATCCTTGGTTATATATTCCTAAATATTTGAATCTTTTAGTTGCTATTGTAAATGGAAATTTTTCCTGACTTCCTCCTCAGATTGTACATTACAATTGTATAAAAACACTACTGATTTTTGCGTATTGATCTTGTATCCTGACACTCTTTGAAATCGTTTATTAGCTCTAGCAGCTTTGTTGTAGATTTTTCAGGACTTTCTAGGTATGGGATCATATCATCTGTGAATAGTGAAAATTTTACTTCTTCCTTTCGACTTGGTACCTTTTATTTCTTTTTATTGCCTGATTGATCTAGCTAGAATATCTAGCACTATATTGAACAACACTGGTGACAATGGGCATCCTTGTCTTACCCCTGATCCCAACAAGATAGCCTTCAGTCTTTCAGTCTTTCACCATTGAGTACAATGTTAACTGTGGGTTTTTCATATATGGCCTTTATCATGTTGAGAAAGTTTCCTTCAATTGCTATCTTTTGTAATATTTTTATCAAAAAAAGGATGCTGTATTTTGACAAATGTCTTTTCTGCATCAATTGATAAGATCATGTGGTTTTTCTTCTTTGATTTATTGTACTGTATTATGCTGATTGCTTTTTTGTGTTGAACCACCCTTGCATGCCTGGTGTAAAACCCACTTGATCATAATGAATACTTCTTTGAATGTGGCATTGGATTCGATTAGCAGTATTTTATTGAGGAATTTTGCATCTGTATTCATTAGAGAAATGGGTATCTAATATTCTTGTTTCATAAGAACTTTATCTGGCTTTGGTATTAGAGTGATATTGGCTTCATAGAATGAATTTGGTAGTGTTTCTGCTTGTTCAATGTTTTGGAAGTGCTTGGGTAAGATTGGTATTAAATCTTCTTTGAATGCTTGGTAAAACTCACCTGTGAAACCATCTTGTCCTGGGCTTTTCATTTTGGGGGTGTGTTTGATGACTGTTTCAATCTCTTTACTTGTGATTGGTTTGTTGTGGTCTTCTATTTCTTCTAGGGTCAGTGTAGGTTGTTTGTACATTCCTAGGAATTTTTCCATTTCATGTACATTGCAGGAATTCATCCTGCAAAGTCTTGTGGGGGTCTGTCCAGCAGAGTCCATGATGGTGCCATGAAATTACTCTGAACACAGTGGTTGAGAGAGGTCAGGGGGAGAACAGCTATATGAGCTATCGTCCCAAGCTGTCTCCAGCACAATTTTTATTCAGAATATTTTTACAGTAAATGTCAGGGTGTCCATGAGAAGGAACAAGTAGGCAGTGTGTATGTGAGGAGTCATTAAAACATCACAAGCAATCCAAGCAGAAAGATAATGAAGACATACAGTAGCTTATGTCAAAGATAAGGTGGAGGCAAAGGTTTTGGTTAACTAATTAACTGAACAACTAAGAATGTTTTTGTTTAAGGTAGGAACTGATAGTGCTGACTTCCCTGCATGGGCAGGGAGCAGGCCTCTAAACTATTTCTTAGAATAAAAGATCAGAAGACAACACGCGACAAAACGGGCTCAGCTGGTGGGGCGAGGTGGGGCCCCTGCAGGCCGAGGGCGCTGCGCTTCCTCCAGGGTGTGGGGCAACAGGGAAGTATGGGAGCACCAAGCCCCTCTGGGCCACTGGCACAGCCGGTTCTTGTGGAAGTCCACGTTACTCAACCTCACAGGCCTCAGTCTCATCATCTATAAACTGGATATACTATGTACCTCAAAAGTGGTTGTGAGCGAGTATACAGAAAGAACTCATGGGGAACTCTCAATAAATGATGAGGAATCTGAGATACAGAAGCAGTTAAGTAACCAGGCCAGAGACCCCATGGATCTCCGAGAATAACATCCTAGAAGAAATTTCCTTGCTCCACCTTCTGCAAGTAAATTTCTCTTTTTAGATCATCAAGAGAAAAAAAAAGATCAGAAGAGTCCCACATACATTGTTTAGGTTTTGGCATAAAGTTATTCATAGTATCCTCTTTTAAGCTCTCTTATTTCTGTGGGGTCAGTAGTATTGTTCCCATTTTCATTTTTTATTTCATTTATTTGTATCTTCTCTCTTTTTTTCTTAGTCAGTCTAGCTAAGGGTTTGTCTATTTTATTAATCTCAAAAAAATAACTTAGTTTTGTTAATTCTCTCTACTGTTTTCTTGTTCTCAATTTCATTTATTTCTGCTTTGATCTTTATTTCATTCTTTCTATTTTCTTTGGGATTAGTTTGCTGTTCTTTTTCTAGTTCCTCTAGCTGTGTAGCTAGGTCATTGATTTTAACTCTTTCTTCTTTTTTAATGTAAGCATTGCGGGCTAAAACTTTTCCTCTCAACACTGCCTTTGCTGCATCCCATAGGTTCTAATATATTGTGTTCTCATTGTCATTCATCTGGAGATATTTACTGATTTCTCTTGAAAATACTTCTTTGACCCACTGATTATTTAAGAGTGTGTTATTTAATCTCCACATATACATGGATTTTCTCTTTTTCTGCCACTTGTTGATTTCCAACTTTATTCCATTATGATCAGAGAAAATGCGTTGTATTATTTTGATTTTCTTGAATTTATTGAGATCTACTTTGTGACCTAAAATATGTTCTATCCTGGAGAAAGATCAATGAGCACTTGAAAAGAGTGTATATCCTGCTGTTTTGGAATGCAACGTTCTGTATATGTCTATTAGGTTTAGTCCATTTATTATATTATTCAAGCTCTCTGTTTCTTTATTGTTCTTCTGCCCAGATGTTCTCTCCAAAGCTGAGAGTGGTGTATTGAAGTCTCCAACTATTATTGTAGAGACATCTATTTCTCCCTTCAGTTTTGCCAGTGTTTGCCTCATGTATCTTGGAGCATCCTGTTTAGGTGCATATACATTTATGATTGTTATTTCTTCATGGTGAATCATCCCTTTTATTAATATGGAATGTTTTTCCTTGTCACTACTAACATCTTTGCTTTTAAAGTCTGTACCATCTGATATAAGTATAGCTACCCCAGCTTTTTTATTTTTATTTTATTTTTTTTTTTGGTTACTGCACACATGGAAAAAGTTTTTCCAGTCTTTCACTTTCAATCTACTGGTATCCTAGTGTCAAAGTGAGTCTCTTGCAGACAGCATATAGATGCCTCATGTTTTCTTTTCCATTCCACCAATCTGTGTCTTTTGATTGGGGAGTTAAATCCATTAACATTCAATGTTCTTACTATAAAGACAGTTCTTATTTCACCCATTTTGATCTTTGGATTTTATCTGTCTTTTTCCCATTCTTTTGACACATTTAATTACTGTTACTGATACAGTCATCATTTCTAGACTCTCTTCCAAGCCTCTCTTTCCTATCTTTTATTTTCAGGCTGTAACACTCCCTTTATATTTCCTGTAAAGCTGGTCTTTTTGTTATAAACTCTCTCAGTTTCTGTATATCTGTAAATATTCTAATCTCACCCTCATTTTAGGAGGATAATCTTGCCAGATATAAAATTCTTTGCCAGCAGTTTTTCTCTTGCAGTATCTTAAATATATCATACCACTGCCTTCTTGCCTCCAAGGTTTCTAATTAGAAATCAGCACTTAATCTTATTAGGTATCACTTATATGTTATACATTGCTTTTCTCTTGCTGCTCTCAGAATTCTCTCTTTGTCTTTGACATTTGACATGCTGGTTAGTATGTGTCTCGGAGTTGGTCTATTCTTACTTATTTGGATGGGAGTACATTGAGCTTCTTGGACTGGATATCTATGTCCTTCAATATGTTTGGGAGTTTTTCCACCATTATTTCTTCAAATATACTTTCTGTCCCTTTCCTCTTCTCTTTTCCTTCTGGGACACCCATGACACGTATGTTTGCACGTCTTTTGCTGTCATTTAGTTCCTTGAGACACTGTTCAATTTTTTCCATTCTTTTCATCTGTTCTTTTGTATTTTTGTTTTCAGAGGCTATGTCTTCAAGCTCATCGATTGTCTCTTCTGCTTCCTCAAATCTGCTGTTATATGCCTCCAGTGTATTTTTAATATCATTTATTGCACCTTTCATTCCCATATGATCTGCTATTTTTCTATATGCTTTTTAATTCTTCTTTATGCTTCCCCAGTGTCGTTAATATCTTTAATATCTTTAGCCATCTCATTGAATTTATTAAGATTTGTTTGAGCATCTATAATTAGTTGTCTCAACTCCTTTATGTCATATGCAGGCTTATCTTGTTCCTTTAACTGGGCCATATCTTCCTGTTTCTTGGTATGGATTGTAATTTTTGTTGGTGTTTTCAATCTGGCTTGCTCCTCTCCTATCCTGTTGGGGTGCAGTGATGCAGCCCCACGGGTCGAACTATTCAGGCTTGTGCCAGCAGAAAACACCTACCTGGAGAACATGATGCATGTCCCACCAGGTTCCTCTCTGCTTCAGGTGGGGTTGGAATCTAGATTAGGACTGGGGTCCAATCTTGTTGGAAAGAATCCAGTCCCTAGCTTCACTGGATTTTCAGTCAGTCAAGCATCCCCTCATGCTTGGGACAGAGTGAAAATGATGGCTAACAGACTTTTTCCAACTTGCACAGGCACAAACCCTATCTGTTCTAGGATCATACTTTTGCCAGCCAAGCCTACTAATTAGTAGCTGAAGTCAGTGGACAATTGTCTCTTCCTCCACCATTTATGGGACATGGAGCTTGTAACTCTAGCTGTGGAATACCTCCTGAGGCAGCTTGCACTGCTAGAGTAGGATGGGCACTGGCAGGTCTCCCCAGCTTCCTTTCTGCAAGACGTGGGGCTAGGTTTTAGGCTAGAGCTACAATCTGATCTAGATGTGAAGAAGCCAGTCCCTACCAGCACTGCGATTTTCAATCAGCCCTGCTTCCCCTCATGCCAGTGGTGTAGTCAAAATGGCAGCTACTGCCCCCCTTCTAACCTGGATAGGCTCAAAGTTTAGCTGTTCCTAGGATTATACTTTAGCCCACTGAATTAACTAATCAGTATCTGAGGTAGGTGCCACACCATTTCTTCTTCCTCCATTTTGGGGGAAATGGAGCTTCCAACTCCAGCCACAGAATAGCTCCTGAGGCAGCTTGCACCATGGGCACCGACCTCTGTGGGGGTGGAAGGCTCTATTCATGAATCCTCTTTGCAGATGAGTGGTCTCCTTCTTCGATACATTCAAGGATGTTGCAGGATACTCTTCTGGTCTCCTGGGTCCCCCAAACTTATGCTTTAGATAACTCTGGGTGATTACTAACTGCCTTGTAGCATGAGCTCACTACAGGAGCACTGCCAAAGTAGATACTACCCCAAATAGTGGGTCTCCTGAGGGCTCTGGAGATATCCAGACACTATATTCAGGGCAGATAGCTCAGGAATTTGTTGCCTTGCCAATGGGACCACTTTGTCTTTATGCTCCCCAGGGTGACAGAGTTGAACTCAGTTGTGGTTTCCCTCCATGTGGCTCTTCTGTTCTTCTATTTGAAGGTATAATGAGTACTAGAGTTGGTAGGTATACATCCAAGAGACTTAAGTCTTTGGGCTGTCCATGCATCAGCTGGGACTCAAATCTAAACAGATTTGCAACCCCTACTCTCTAGTTCATTGGCCTCACCCAGGATAACTAACAAGGATGTGATGATGAACAACTACCATACCAAGGAAGTGAGAGAGTCTACTTTTGCAAACAAAAGTCTTATCCATTGGCCATAATGGATTGCAGCCACTTCTCAGAGGAGGAGTGGACATCAATCCCAGAATCCTCAGGATTGGGTAATGAACTATGGACTAGTGTAGACTTACTGGTATTCTACTACATTTTATTGTGATTCTAGAAAGTGGCCACTGGACATTCTGAGGGCAGGGACAGGGAAAAGTGTGTATAATGCAGGGGCATTTTCTGCACTTGGGAATTGTCCTGAATGACATTGCAGTGACAGAGATAGGCCATTATATATCTTGCCATAATCTACAGAATTGGGTTGGAAAGAGTGTAAACTACAATGTAAATTTTAATCCATACATAGTGGCAATGCTCCAAAATGTGTTCATCAATTGTAATGAATGTACCACACTAATGAAGGATGTTGTTAATGTGGGAATATGTGAAAGTTATGGGGAGCAAGGCATATGGAAATCCTCTATATTTGTTATGTAACATTTATGTAACCTCGTTATCTTTTTAAAAAAATAGTTGTGATATGGTGGCATTTTCAGAAATTGGAATTTTCCTGAATGATGTTGCAGTGACAGATATAGACCATTATATATAAGGTCATAACTTACAAAAATGTGTGGGAGAGAGTGTAAACTATTTCTGATGGCATTATACATATTGACTTTCCCCATATTTAGTACTTTATTTATTATATACCATATATTAGCTGTAAAGAAAGAGTTGCTAGGTGATTCTCCCACAAAATAGTGTTCAATCCTTCCTTTAATGGTGTGAGGCTGATAAACTCAATCCAATCAGAAACTGATATTGGTTGGCTTTCCCTTATGTTTTTGGAACATGCAGTATACTTTCAGTTCACTTCTACTCTTAGACCATGGCTATCCAGGGACTTCATTTGTAATTCGGACTCTATGTCTCTGAAGCATGAAGAGAATGTAAGAAGTTTTACTCCTTGTTTTAGAATTTTTTGAGTCAGATTTTTAATCCCAAGCAGCTTTAGAATTTGGCAAATATTTTGAAAAAAAAGGATGATCACTGTGTGTTTAAGGACCCACGAAATCTCCAGTGTTTGTGTTCTACTTCTGTGCAGTTAACAAACCTTGGGCTAATTTTCCTTACACAGCTGCAGCCATGTTCTATTCTTAGACTCTATATGTGCTTAGATAAACAAGTATTATCAAAGAAATGTGATTATAGTTTGTCAGTGTCTATTCACCTTTCCTTCCAGAGTTTTCTGCTTTTCTCTTTTATTCTCAGAACAAAACCCATAACATCTTTCTATCTTGAACACACGGAAATTATGTTAATTCTACTTTGTCCTTTCTGGTTTTTTAGTGCCTTTAGATTATTGCATGTGAAGCTTTAGAATTCAAAAAACATCTTGAGAAGGAAATCTGCTGTTTGAGGTTCATCATATTTCCAGTTTTAGAATTCCAGCAGTAAGTGACTTCACAAAACTCTGGACAAGCCTATACACTCAGCCTTTCACCCACACCCACAATTGGTCAATGCTGCTACAGACATCTTCAGATCCTCTGTGGACCTCTAAATAGTTTTGCACTTTATTGTATTATATTCAGTCTAGTCCATATATTTTACATATATGATGTGAGAGCAGAATCCTCTGATATCACAAATATAACCAATTTATTTAAAATTTAATTTAATTTATTTATTACTCCTCACCCCCTAGTTGTTTGCACTTGCTGTGTCTGTTCATCTTCCTTGTTTCTTTAGGATGTACTGAGAACCAAACCAGGAGCCTGTGATATGGGAGGGAGGTGCCTAATTGCTTGATCCACCTCCATTCCCTGCTTTGCTGTGTCTTTGATTCTGTTTTTCTTCTTGGGCCATTGGTTGGATCATCTTATTGCATCAGTTTGTTGCATCTGCCCATTGCATCAGCATTCTGTCTTGCTTGTCTTCTTTAAGAGGCACCAGGAATCTCTGCTCCTAGTTTTGTTGTGTCACTCATTATGATTTTCTTATGTGTCTCTTTTTGCATCAGCTTGCCATGACTGTCCATCATGCCAGCTGGCTTTTTTTATATAGGAGGCACCAGGAACTGATCCAGGGACCTCCCATGTGGTAGGCAAGAGCTCAATCACTTGAGGCACATCTGCTACCCCCATTTTATTTTTAAAAGGCTAATTTTATTTCTTTTCTTAGGCAAGGTCAGGATTTATTAGGGATGGAAAGTTTGGTTAACTTCCATTGGTTAAATGCTCCTTCAAAGCAAAGGATTGGCAATACCAGCAAGGCAATGATTTTGAGGCAAAGAATTCAAAGGAGCTTAGCATGTATTTTGAGTATTAAGGCTTTTCACACAAGTGAAAAACCTAATCGGTTGCCAGGAAAGCCAAAGCTGATCCTGTGAAGTTTGCTGATATCAGGAAACATAAAAGAAGATGTAACATAGTAATATCATCTAAAGAGTCTTCTTTGCATATTCAAACCTAAAATTAACACAAACATACCTGCTATTTACCATCAGATATGATGTTAAAAAGTTAAGTCTCAACTATATTCCCAACAACTACACTTTTCTCAAATGCTTGGCTTCCACATAGCTTAATGATACAAGATAGGTGTCATTTATCCTTCCTTTCCCTCTATCTTTCAGTAATTGCTGCTGAAATTACATGAACATACTTAGCTCCAAGCGCATACAGAAGTATATTATTATTTTCTACACTAGAGCCAGAATGTATATTAACCATTCTGATGGCAAACTCAAGAAGTAATTATTTATCCTGACCATCTGCAAAGGAAACAAGGAATAAATCATTAAGAATCTCAAACAACACACCCACACAGATCTATAAAGAGAAAATGGAAATGATTGGAGTGAAGGAATTTTTTTTTTTTATTACAAACATAATAAATTTGCAGTCAGAAATTGGGTCACTCTTGAAGCTATTTAATGTTCAATGGTGTGAGAGAGAAACTGAGAAATCCTATCATTCTCAATGTCCCAACTGTCGCATATGGAAAGAAGTTGATTGTTGGGGAAAAAACTAACAAAATGGAAAATAAAGTTTTAAAATATTAACCACTGTAACTGATGTGAACTGACGTAATTTTTTTTTTTTTTTTTTTTGCAGAGAAGGGCAAATGAGAGTTGTTCTTCAAATGCTATGATTATTTTGATAGGTAATAGAGTCCCCTACCTTTCCAAAAAATCAGTGGACAGATAATAAAAAACTATTTTATCAATAAATTAGGTGATAAAAGCAAAAATCTAAAGGAGTCATCACTTTCAAGGATGAATATGTAACAAAAAATTCATTTGCACCACAACTTGTAAAATATGATGAATGTATTCAGCTAATATAAGGATTTTGGAAATTATAAATGTTAGTTTATGAAGGTAATATTTCGTTCCCAGTTTTTTTGAATGAAATATTCACAGACCAATTCACCTATAGTGCTAAGAAACTGACTTATTCAGAAACACAAACACAGCTATTTATTTGTATTCCTGAACTGAAGTCAACTGATAAGGGGCAAGGGAGAGTTTGACAGTCTGTGTGGAGTCTCTACAAGATTACAAATTTGATTTGGGGAAAGAAATTATTGCAAGTATCTTAAGTTTGAATCTGGATTTGTACATATGGATTCTTTTTTGAAAAGAATATGTAAAATATACCAATAGACAAACTTCTCTATTCCTTCCCTTTGTAGTCATATATATCTATTACTATATCATCTATCCATCTATTTCTTACCATCTAGAAAGAATTAGTGATGTGGAAGACAGTACATCTGAAATCAAACAGATAGTAGAACAAATAGATAAAAAGAAAAAATCCAGCAGGGACTTAGGGATTTAAATTACATCAAAACACGCACAAACATATGCATTACAGGCAACTCAGAGGGAGAAGAGAAGCACAGCACATACAGTATAAATCCTAATAGGCCTACTACAAGACATAAACTTGTCAAAATGTCCAATTCTCAAGAAAAAGAAAAAATACTCTAGGCAGCAAGAGAAAAGAGAACCATCACATACAAAAGAAGCTGGATAAGATTAAGTGCTGATTTCTCATCTGACACCATGGAGACAAGAAGTATGACATACTGAAGGTACAAAAAGAAAAAAAAATTTCTAGGCATGAATTCTGTATCCAGCAAAGCTGGCATTCAAAAATGATAGAGTGTTTAAAATATTCACAGATAAACAGAAATTAAGAGAGAATGTCAATAAGAAACCTGCCCTTCAAGAAATACTAAAGGAAGTTCTACAGGTTGAAAGGAAAAAAAACAGGAGAGAGAGAGTTGAAGGAGAGTGTAAGATCAACTGAAAGGACAAAAGGAGAAATAAAAACAATATATGACATACATAAACTCAAAGAAAATATGGTTGATGTAAGAAATTCCTTGAGAGAGATAACATTGAATGTTAATGGTTTAAACTTACCAGTCAAGAGACACAGATCGTCAGAATGGATAAGGAGATATGACCCATCTATATGTTGTCTATCAGAAACCCACCTAAGACCCAGAGATTCAAGGAGGCTGAAAGTGAATGGCTGGAAAACAATTTTACAAGCAAACAATAACCAAAAAAGGGTGGGAGTAGCTATACTAATGTCAGACAAAATAGACCTTAAATGCAAAACTATCACAAGAGACAAAGATGGACACTGTATATTAGTAAGAGGGGTAAACTTACAAGAAGAAAGAACAATCATAAACATTTATGCACCTAATCAGGGCACTCAAAATACATGAGGCAAATACTGGAAAGGCTAAGTGGAGACATAAATGCCTCTACAATTATAGTGGGGGACTTTAATACACAATTATCACCATTAGACCGAACATCTACACAGAGAATCAATAAAGAAACAAAGACTCTGAATGATACATTAGAGGATCCAGGCCTAATAGAATAATACAGAACAATACATCTAAATACAGTGGGATATACATTCTTCTTGAATGCACATGGATCATACTCCAAGATAAGCCACATGCCTTTATTGTTGTAGGAGTACAAGATAAATAAATCATAATATGTTATTGTTATGTGAAATATATTATGACAAGTAAATCCTGTTGGTTTATTGTGTTGTTCAGGATTCTATATCCTTGAAGATTTTCTGTCTACTTCTTTTATCAGTTGCTGAGAAAGGTGTTGAACGAGTTTCCTACTGTCTTTGGACGGGGTGGGCATAATTTCAATTAGGTCAATTAGTTTTAAGTGTTGTTTATGTGTTCTATATCCTTCCTAATGTCTGTCTTGTTCCATCAATTAATGAAAGAAGAGTGTTGAAATCTCCAGAAATAATTTTAGAATTGCCTATTTCTCCTTTTTGTTTCATCAGCTTTTGCCTCTTTTATTTTGGTAGCTCTGTAGTTTGGTGCATGTACATTTAGGATTCCTATGCCTTCTTTATGAATTGACCCTTTCATCATTATATCATGGTCATCTTTATTTCTGTTATTTTTTTTGTTCTGAAGTTTGCTTTTTCTGATAAGTGTTTACATGGTATATCTTTTTCCATCCAATTATTGTAACCTTATACATCATTTTATTTAATGTTAGTTTATTGTAAATAGTTTATATTTGAGTCTCTCATGTTGTGTTTTAAACTCAATCTCTAGCTTTTAGAGTAAATATTGGTAAGGTTGGATTTAGATATAATAGTGTATTATTTCTTTTGTTTTTCCTTGTGGATTTGTTTCTGAGCTCCCTTATTCCTAACTCCTGGGATTATTTGAGTATTTTCAGCATTCCAATTTCATTGACCTATTATATATTCACCTGCATCTCTTTGTATTAAGTTGTTAGCTGTAATTCAGTGATTAAAATGTACATATCTAACCTTTTACAGTCTACTTGGAATAATTTACCACTTCAAATAAAATGTAGAAACCATATAAATCATTTTGCCTTCCTCACTTTATTATATTTGTTATTTGTGTTACTTCTAACATACATTGAAAAGTCTGCCATAGCCTGATATAATTTTTGCTCTCACAAGCCATATATATTTTAAAGATTAATTTCTAGATTAATCTTTATAGAGAAAATTAGTCTAACATACTTACTAAATTTTTTTATCTGTTGATCTTCCTTCATTCCTGATGTTCCAAGTATATGTCTCATTTCATCAACCTCAGCCTGAAGAACTTCTTTAGCATATATTTTAGATAAGGGCTACTGGGACTAGATTCTCATAGTTTTCCCACATTCAAGAATGCCCCTCTGAGGGATTTTCTCTGGCAATTGAACTTGGTATTGATCGCCTCCTCCAAAATGTCAAGATGTCAGTCCTCTGCTCCTTGTTTACTCATTGTCTTGCTCATTTTTTACTCATTGTCTGCTTGTGGTTTGTCTTCTTTAGGAGAGACCGGGAACCGAATCTGAGACCTTCCATGTGGGAGGCAGGTGCTCAACTGCTTGAGCCATATCCACTCCCTGACTTCTTAATTTTAAATCCCAAAGAGTTTTAGAATTTCATGACTTTCTTGAAAGGATGATCACTGGGTGTTTGAAGCCCTATGTCTCCAAAATTGGTATTATAGTTCTTCGCAAATGCCAATAATTGAGTTAGTTTTCCTGTCTAAAACTGCAGCCATATTCTATTTTTAGCCTTTACATGTGCCTACATCATTAAGTATTATCAAGAAATGCGGTTATAGGTTGTCAGTGTCAAATCACTTTTCCTTTCAGAGATTTCTACTCTTGTCATTTATTCTCCCAACAAAACCCATAGCAGGCCTTTTTATCCTAAACATATGGAAATTGAGTTAATTCTACTTTGCCTTTCCAGTTTTTTTGGTGCTTTTAGATTATTGCATGTGAAACTATGGAGTTCAGAAAATATTTTGAGAAGGAAATCTGCCATTTGTTTAAGTTTCATCATATCTCCAGTTTTAGCATTCCAGTTCTAAGTGATTACACAAAACTCGGGACAAGCCTACACAGTGTTTCACCCACACCCAAACCTGGTCAATGCCTCTAAGGACATCTTCAGGTGTTATGCTCACCTCTAAATAGTTTTAATCTCTCTTGAGTTATATTTAGTCTAGAACATAGTTTTTACATATATGATGTGAAAGCTGAACTTCTAATACCACAAACATAATAAGGTGATACAAAATAAAAACTAATTTTACTTCTTATCTCAGGGAGAGCATTTCCTTGCAAAGCCTTGGCAGTATCTCAGAAAGGGCAAGGCAAGGTCAGAATGTTTAAGGATGGAAAGTTTGCTTAAAGTTGGGTCTTTCAAAAGCAAAGGGTTTGTGGAACCAGCAAGGCAAAGATTTTGAGGCATGGGATTCAAAGCATCTTAGGATAAATTTCATATATTTAGGCCTTCCACACATGGGAAAAACCTAATCAGCTGCTAGCAAAGCCAAACCTGGCACTGGCAGTTTGTTGATATCAGGAAACATAACAGAAGTAGCATGGTTATATCATCTAAAGGGTCTTATTTGCAAACACAAAACTAAAAGTAGCACAGATATCACACTTGCCATCTACCACTGGATCTAATGTTTAAAATTAAGTCTCAACTATATGTCCAACAACTACACTCTTCTAGAATGCTGATTTCTACTTACCTTAATAATATAAGATAGGTCCCTTTTATCATCCATCCTCTCTAAGTCTCAGATACAATGTCAGGGAAATTTAAAGTCACAATAAAGTGTGGTACAAAGTCCCACAAATTAAACAAAGATTAAAATTCTTTTTCTACATAGACAAGGCTACACTTACTGGAGAGAATGTTCTCTTGTAACAACAATATTTGAAGCTTGGGCCTCTGCCCACAGATTCTAATGGGGCAACCACATATTAGAGTGTTAGGTTATGACCACTCAGTCTGAAGTGAAGAATTAAGGGGGAAAATGGGTATTTTTATCTTTATTATGTGACATTCTAAACTACTGTATTTTTAAAAATATGATGTATAAATTTTTAAAGAAAGCTTGCTCAGCAAAATAGTTTTATGCAGCAAATTATTACAACATATTTCAAATTTTTCATTGGTATCATTATCATCACAGTAAACAAAAATTATTAAATTCCTTGTATGGCTATATTATGCTGAAAAGTCTAACTTTAACTTTTGCTAAAACGGTTAACTTGCAGTTTGCCAATCTTGCCACCAAGCTATCCTGAGAAATTTTAACTACAGAGCCACTAAATTTCAACATATAGAGTATAAATTATGAAATCCATCTACTTCAGTTTTTAGAACTTAAAATATAATTAGAGGAGTTCTATTAATTGCAACTAGTCCTTTTAATGTGATTGTGTTATTAAAACTACAAAGCATAATGTATATCAGAGCAATTGAGTGTATAAGTCCTTTATTTACCATGGAATGCCATGGCCAGAATATTGATGCTCTTTAGCATAAGATGCTTATCTTTAGATCTCACCAATTTCTCAGAAAACACTTGCTGATACCAAATTCTACAGAAGCCTTCACCTCACTTACCCTTCTATGCTGCAAAAATTTTCAACTTCCAATATTGATGATATCAGGTAACAATTTTGAGCTTCTGTGAGGTTTGTGAAATAATTTAAATTGCAATAGTTATATTTTTAAATGTTGGAATTATTTACAAAGGCATTCCAAGAATAGGGGGAACTTTTGTAGGACTCCAGGTATCAACGAAAAAGCCCTAATATTACTGAGAGGGAACATTCCTATGCAAATAAACAATAATAATATTTCTCTTATGATTACATGTTTTTGAGGAAAAGATACATAATACCTTGCTAATTATTTCCTAAGTGACCTTTTGAAATCACCATGTTTGGAATCCTTCGATTATTAGGTTCCCAATGTCATTACGAATGAATGTAAAAACACTTGGTTGTACTGGTGAAATTATTCATGCAGATATTTAGAAACAACTCCTTCCTTGGTAAATAGCTTCTGTGATTATTAGACTGGGTTTAACAGTGCATCAGTTGGATTTTCTGGATCTGAAAGCCAGAACGATTAATTTATGTATAAACAGTTGAGGAAGCACTTTTATGTCAGTTCTATACCTACAAGGTTATCTATTTTCTATCTGTCTTTATGATATAACTTCTCAGGGGAATCTAAACCCATTTTGATGAAATAAGCTTTATGTTACAGCTATGAGCACTGAAATGTGAATGGCTATGTGATAATTTGAATTAATTAAATCTTTATTTTCTATCCTAAAATCATGTTGTTATAGGTTGAGAAGAATTTACTGAATCACGGTATTTTGATTGGATTATTTTATTGATTCCTGTTTAAAGCAAGAGTTGCAGGACCTTGATCTTCTACCACCACCTTTAATGAGTTCCAGGACCTTGATCTTCTACCACTACCTTTAATGCCTTTTTTCTTCTTCCCCACTTTTTCCCAACTGAAATTCTTATACTATTAGAAAGGATGCTCAATGTAAAATTTCCAAAAGTACATGTCCAGGTGTTTAAGTAAATATGTGAGCTGTTTCTCTCTTCCTTCAGAAACACTATATTCTCACAACGGCCACACTAATACTCTAATTACCTTCATGGCCAATCTCATAGACTTTGGGCTTTGGACATATCTGAATTTGAATTGAAGCTGTGAAGTACGTGACTTTAGGAAATTACTTTCAACCTCAATTTTTTTTATCCAAAATAGGGAGTTAATAAGGACAATGTGTTTTCTAAAGACACAATGTACCATAAGACTTTGGAGGTGGAGCTTAGATTCTAATCCTATTTGCACTATCTTCTAGGTTTCAAACCCTCTGTGCTTTAATCCCTCATCTGTAAAAGAAATATAATAATGATAGTGCCTACATCAAAAGTTTATTAGTTTTATTGTGACAATGAAATAGGTCATATGTAAAGTGTTTAGCCTATTGCCTTGTAAGTAATAAGTGTCACATGAACATTAGCCATTATTAATACAACCTTGCTTCATAGCACTTGTCATAGGTTGATAGTAAGGGATAACTATGGAAAAATTGAAATTATTTTTTGCTGTTTACCTACTTCTTTCAGATTCTATAAAGAGTGACTCACAGATGGATACATAGATAAGTAGGTAGGTAAATAGGTAAATAGGTAAAAAAGATCACAGATAGATAAATGATAGATAGATATTTTCCTCATTTAATCCATTCAGGAACCCTGCAAGATTCTCATATTACAGATAAAATAACTATTTATTAAATTAGCCATGGTCACACAGCTAATATGTGGCCAAGGTGGAATCATACCAAATTCTGTTTAAATATAAAGGAAAAGTCTTATATTTTCTAAATACCTTATTATTTTGAAAGCAGGCATAATAAGAATAAATTTACCACTGTCCTGGTTTTACTGCATCTCATTCAAACTCTCTCAGACAATAACATAAGGCAGCACATTGAAAATGTGATTAACTCTTTTACTTCTCAATAGATTTCTAAGTACCTATGTCATAAGGTAGTTTTTATGATTAAATTAGACAAAAGAAATAGAGTTCTTAGCAGTGTCACTGCCATAGTATTTATTACATAAATAAGAGAATGAACCCAAAATATTTTTAATTCCATTCCTGGATCATTTTGGCAACACTAATATAACTCATTGGATGTGTTGTTTTACATATTTCTTAGTCATTTTTTTAACAAATCAATTTTACTATTACATATTAATAAAGCATAAATCCGTCCAAAGTGTGTAATCAATGATATTTGGTATAGTCACATATTTGTGCATTCATCACTTAAATCATTATTAGAACACTTTCATTATTCCAAAAATAATAATAAAAAAATACAAACAAAACTCATCACCTCTCAATCTCTCTATGCTTCCCCTGCAGTAAATAGCTGCTGTTCTTTTTCCTTCTCTCTAGTATATTTGTAAAATCAGTCTTATATATTCAATATCACCCATATTCCTGTTTTACATAAGGTCTTACTATCATATACAATACCGTGTTGCAGGTTTTAGCTCTCCTTCTAGCATATCATGGTGTTTGTAACTAGTAGTGCTATTATATGGGTATGACAGTGGTTGAAAGGGAAAGTATAAGTTCATGTATATTTCCTAGTAATTTTTACAGGTCAATATCAAAATCCTTTACTTCAAGTCAAATTCAGGTTCCTAGTAGTTCCAGGAATATTTTGAGACCCCTGAAGCAGTGTTCAACTGAATTTTCAGAATCAATAACCTGAATTATACTTGCATAAAAATCTATTTTTATTTGCTAATTATATTTTATCAGTGAGGATACCATATAGAGAAATTCTAATTAATTAGAAGTCAACATATAACTACTTTGCCTACTTTACTCATTCATCAACGAATATTCATTGAATACAATTGTAATAACTACAAAAATATAGGAACAAATTTTTAACTAATTTAACCAGCTTGTTTTAGTAACTTGACAGAATTTAAGGAATTACCTTAACTTTTTTTCCTGTCAAAACAAAAGTACAATCAAAGCTGATATTCAGTGATATTTATTGTCTTTTCACTTATATTACGTTTACTTACAATTCACTGATGCAAGTTTCATTACACCCTTCTATCCACTATGACAAGAGATATGGTGTGGTAGTGTCTATTAATCATTGCTTAAGCATTTTTGTATTTAAAGTTTATTTTGTCTGATATTACTATTGTTACTCCAGCTCTTTTTTGATTGCTGTTTGTGTGGAACATCTTTTCCCAAACTTTTCCTTTCAGTCTCTGTGCCCTTGTGAGTAAGGTGAGTATCTTGTATACAAAATATGAATCGTTATTTTTGTTATCCATTTTACTAGTCTGTGTCATTTTACTGGGAAGTTAAATCTATTAACACTTAATGTTATTTCTGTAAAGGCATTAGTTACTTCATCCATTATATTTTTTGACTTTCCATTGACCTATCTTACAATTATCTGTCTTTTTACCCTTTTTGTTACCCAGTGTTTTTGAACACAGTAAAAAACATAAACATTTTCTAACATGTTCCAAACATTCCCCTCTCCTGGCTTATATGGGTGAATATCATTTCATGATAAACTTCAGCATTAGCTTTGCTTCAGTCTCTTTGCCCTATAGGTAAGATTTATCAAAATACCTAATCATAAAACTCCTCTCATATCCTGAGAGCATCCAATCTGAAGGAAATTCCTCTTTCCTTAAAAACTTCCCCAAATCACTAACACAAGCCCAATCCTGTAATAAGTCTTTTCTAACACTTTCTTCCTGAAATAGCTGAAGGTTCTCCATGATGAAAATTCTCCCTTATTACCATGAGTAATAAACCCAACTTGCTCAACCATAAGAATGTTCCTGGCATTTTTGGCTGGAGGTTATTGACAGTCGTCATTACATTAGTTGTCATTACAGGGCCACTGTACATGCAGAGGTCATAAAAGATGGGCTGGAAAACTGACCCCAGGATATAATGTCAATGCACATTTTCTGAATAAATTCCCTCACATTGCTGATTTTCTTGCCATCTTCCTCTTTCTCCTGAAAGCAGATTAATATTTTTGAATGAGAATTCTTTGTAGATGGCATCTCTCTCACTTAATCCCAACCATTCTGCTGCTTTAAGGTCAAGTATAACTTGGTTCCATTCCTCTACTATCAACCAGTAGTATCTGCTGACTTGACCACAAGGCTCAGGTCTCAGCTTGCAGTTCCACAAACTGGCACCATGTCACCCTGTGCACCCCATGTGCCACCACCATGGTTCTTAGGCAGATTTTAACCTCAGCATTGCTCAAGATTGGATTCCAGGTAGCCAAAATAGCCAATCAACAGCTGTAGTTGGTGCCAGGCTACTTCCCTTCCCATGTTTTTTGGGAAAGAGAGCTTCTATTTCCAACCTGGGGGTGGGTCTATTAGATACCCTCCTGACCAGTGGAGATTGGGCAATCACCCCTGCAAAATGGAGGAATCTACTCAGGAATCTTCACAGCAGATGGTCAGTTTCCTCATCCTGTTCTTCCCTGGATGGTGCACTATGTTCTTCTCAATCATTTCTTTTTAACACTCTCTTACTTAGAAACTGTCCATTTCCCAATGGTTGTGTTCTTCCTTGCTACATTGAGTAATAGAAGTAACTTTTTTAAACAAAATTATCCTAATGGTCTTTGGCTAAAAAGCATTGACAATTTCTTATTTAAAGGACTAGTGGACAAGATAAATAACATGCACAGATACATGAGAAATTTTTTCAGTTAGATGGATGCTACAAGGGAATATCCAATGAAATGTTAGAAATAAGGTTTATAAAAGTATACAAATACAATATCAGAAGCAAAGAATTCCTTCAACAGGTTCATCAGTAAAGTCAGTATAGATGAGGAAAGAATGAGCAAACTTGAAGACATGCCCAAAAGAATAAAAGAATTAAGAAACATAAAAAAAGTTAAAGAAAAATATAGAGTGGTAAAAATTATCTAAGATTTATGGGACAATATCAAATAATTTAATATAAATGCCATAACAGTTCTACATCAAGAATAGAGAGGAAATGGACCAGAAGTACAATGTAAGGCCAAGACTTTTCCAAAAACATGTAAAGACTTCAAATTAGAGGGCCATAAATGTCAGTGAAACCCCAGGAAGCATAAATTAAAAAATCAAATCAAACAACCATAAAATACATGTGGATTCATCAGACTCACTGCTTAGAAAGAAAGATAAGCACACAATTATGAAGGAATTCAGAGGAAAGTAATATCACATACATATGAAAAAATATAATAATTATAATAAACCTGCCATTATATTGATACAAAAAGATGATAATCGAAAGACATATTTAAAATACTGAAAGATAACACACATTACTGGTTTGAATACCCACTGAAAATAACTTTCCAATATACAAACAAAATAACCACATTTTAGGAGGATTAATACAGATGCACACAGAGAAATAATTATTTTTCCAGCAGACTTATGCTTTAAAAATTATCCAGACAGGAATATGATAACAGGACACTAAACATAGACACAAATGACATTGAAAATGTAAAAATGAAGTTAGATATATCAAATACTTAGTTTTACAATTTTAATTGCTTCAAGTGAAACTAGGTTGATGGATGTTTGAATTTAAGCCATATATAAAAATAAATTTATGACAAAAATAAAATTTGAAAGAAGAATTGAGTCTCTACTATTTTACAATTCTAACGTTATGTTAGGATGTATGTTATTTTAGTTAGGCTAGGATAAAGTAAACATGCATATAACAGTCCCTAGGACAACCAACCACTAAAAGAGAGAAAAAACTTACAAACATAAGGATTTAAGGTAAGGATATCAGTAAAGTCACCCACTAATCTTAAGCAGATTGTAATAAAATGTTATAAACAACTTTTAGTTGTTAA
The DNA here is from genome assembly GCA_026826555.1 of Tolypeutes matacus. NCBI lineage: Eukaryota > Metazoa > Chordata > Mammalia > Cingulata > Chlamyphoridae > Tolypeutes > Tolypeutes matacus. The sequence goes on along the minus strand of JAKSZT010040643.1, from coordinate 2,111,928 downwards.
CTTTGATACTTTGTACTAAACATACAATTGCTTGTATATGCACATCAAAAGAAATGGGTAATCTCTTTAGTCCCATGTTTCTTTTAAAAATTGAGTTTTTCTTTAAAATTTTCCAAATGTCAAACATTCTGAAATTGTTTTCCAAATGTAGAAATCTCACCTTTCCCTCTGACTGGAATGTGGAAAATATATTATGTGAAACCTATTCAACCCTGCAGAAGAAGACAACATCTTACAAGATAGCAGAGTAATAACATTAAAGAAACAAGGGTCCCAGAATTACCTCAAGGAAAGAGCCACCCACAGAGTTAAGTCAGTGAAAGTCTACACTGTTAAAATGAAAGATAGAGGAGTGGATGTGGCTCAAGTGGTTGAGCACTTACTTCCTGTACGGGAGGCCCTGGGTTCAGTCCCCGGTTTCTCAAAAAACAAGCAAACACATGAAAAAAACCACCTCAGGGGAGCCAATGTGGCTTAATGGTTGAGTGCTGGCTTTCCACATTCGATGTCCCAGGTTCGATCCCTAGCACCGGTACCTCATAATAATAATAATAATAATAATAATAATAATAATAATAATATTTTCCCTTCTGTTGAGCCACTCTGTTTCTGAAGCCCTTTCTTACACTCACCAGGTTGTAGTTAATAAAAGTTTTCTCCCCAACAAAATCACATTACTTGATAAATCATTCTTTCTATTACACAGTTCTTTCTTTCTGAAAGTAGGCCATACATGTATGTTTGGAAACATTTAGCAGCTATCTCCAAAATTACACTGTCTTCTACTGGCAGCTTTAGTGAAGTCTACCAACAACATACACCTGTCATCCCTGTATTTTTAATACCTTATACTATAAGAAAGTAATATATGTTTTCAACTCTCTTAAGAGTAGTATAATTTTGTTGAAAAAATGTCAGATCCTTAAATGGTGATTAAGAATGTGAACTCTAAAGTCTGGGTTCTAATTTGAGCTTGTCCTTTAAACTTGTTTACTGACTGTGAGCAAGCTATGAAACCTCACTGTACCCCAGTTTCCACATCTGTAAAATTCAGCTATTCAAATACATAAATTGAGGTATTCTTTTAGATGTTTTAGATACAGCACTGAAAACAATTCGTAAAATTCTTGTGCTTATTAAGATTTCAGTGTGGGGGAAACAGAATAAACAAAAGCATACTACAAATATATAGAATTTCAGAGAGGAAAAACTGCTGTGGAAGTTTTCAATATTGATGATGGATGGGGATTGTGTGATTTTAAATAGGGTAGTAAGGGACAGCCTTATGAGGAATAGAAGGAGAAAAAAATCCATGGAGTTTTACTGGGGAAAGGGAATTTCAGGAAGAAGGAAAAATACAAATATTCCAGGCAACATCAGAACTAATGTGAATAGGAAGGGTGAGGAGGGCATTGTGGCCACTCCAAAATGTGTGTGATAGACAAAGTAAGGATTAGGGGCAAAATCATGTTGGACCTTCAGGACCTGTAAAATGATATTTATTCTTAATATGATGGGAAAACATGTAGTTTTTGTGAAGAAAAGTGACATGATACGACCTATGTTTTATAAGTATCAATTGCCCCTGCATTGAGATTATACTAAAGGGGAGTAAGTCAGGACATAGAAAGACAATATAGAAGGCTCTGGCAATAATTTAAAGATGGAAGTTATGGTTCTTTGAGCCAGGGTGTTAGCAGAGGAGGTGTTGAGAAATAGTTCCATGACAAATATTCTGCACAGAGAATCAATATGAAATGCTGATGGAAAATATGGGAGTTGTAAGATGTAGAGAAAATTCTGGGATACACTTATGTCTTTGCCTAAACAAGTAGGAGAATAATTTTTCATTACCTGAGATAAAATTTCAGATTTTGTAAATATCTACCAGACAGTTATCTTAAGAAGATACACTAAGTTAATTATATACCTAAAACAATGAGGATTGTCTCAAACTCAATGGGTGCTCATTAAATATAATCTCTTTTTTATCATCATCATATAATATTAATCATTTGCAAATGAAATATATTTTTTCATATTTTATCATTATCTATTCCAGTCTTATTTTCTTTATCATTTTGTAGTTCAACTTTTTCCAATGCATAGAATTTTGGCTTATCACCCTGTCTTAGTTTGAATCTTTTATGGACCCCAAAACATTATGTTCTCAAGCTAACCCATTCTTGTACATTGGAACCTATTTTATGTGAGACCTTTTGGTTAAATTCAGTCAAGGGATCTTTTGATTAGATCAGTTTCCATTAAGTCACTTTGCTTATGGTCTATCCCTTGATTATATTTTTGGATACAGGGGATCTGAATCCTTTTACTTATGTCTTATATAAATGGAACACAGAGAAAGAGAGCTTCCATTTGTACTCTGCATTGAGAGAGAGAACTCCAGCATTGCCTACAGCTGCAGAAAGACAGAGAAACCCTGAAAGTCTAAGAGAGAGGCTGGAGGCTGGAATCATCAGTGCAACCCAAAGCTGAAAAGACTTAAACTGGAGCTGAGTTCTGGGAGAAAGTGAGCTTGGAAGAAAAAGCAGAGTCCAGCTGTCATTTTGCCTTGCTACATGGCAGGAGTCCAGGATCTTCCAGCAGCTGACTTTTGATGAAACAGCATATCTGATGATGCCTTGATTTAGACATTTTCACAGCCTCAGAAATGTAAGATTTTACCCTAATAAATTCTTATTATAAAAACCAACACTTTCTGGTGTTTTCACAATGGCAGCATTTAGCAAACTAAACATGCCATGAAAAAAGGATTTTTGTCTTAAAAATACTTCAGACCACATCTTAAATAAAATATGATATGCACTGATATAAACAGGGAAACAGAGGGTGAATATAATTACTCTAGAATTTTCACATTCTCCAAAGGTTTTATTATATTTGTATAATAACATAATAAATTAATTCTAGAATATATTCTAGGATGAACAGATAGTCTGAGTTTAATTAAAACTTAAAAAAGATTCCTGAACTTATTGCTTTCCAAAAAATGACATACTCTTTCCAGCATCATCGCCCTGAAAAACAAATAGGATACATATTTTAAATCATGGAAATGTATATAAATAAAAGTAAGGCCAGCACAGTTCACAAAAAGACCAGGTAATGTAAAGGATATATAAATATAAGAAAAGACGCAATGTGTGTACAAAATAAGAAATTATTTAAAAAGGTACATTATTCAAAAGTAAATGCTCTTCAAAGACATAGCTCTAGGCAGAGGAAACAAAGAAGAATTGCAATAAATATAGATTCTAGTCAACATAAATATCAGAGCAAAAATAAATGTCAATATAGTTATTTATATGGGTATCATATATAAGTCAAAATTTTAATGTTACTTCAGGATGTAGAAGAAAATAATGGACATTTTAATTATTTGAACAAATTACTTAACAGTGATGAACTTGTAAGAATAAATTAAAATTTTAGTCCTCTAACAGAGGTTGAACTTTATTTTAATCTTTCAAAAATTATTTAAGAAAATGAAGAAATACAATTCACCAAAGAAACTTTTAATAAATATAAAAAGACAACAAATATCTTAAAGGGAAAAATATATCTAATAAGCATTGTTTAAATTCAAATATAGGAAAATGAAATAAACACACTTTCTTAAATATACATTGAATAGTAAAGAAAATTAAAACTGCAATTCTGGATGGCATAGACATGTTTAAAAGGAAATGTTGAGGGCCAAGATGGCGTTGGTGTAGGAGGGCGCACACTGCAAGCTCCCAGAACAAGGCGGATTGGGGACGTGGTCCTGCCCGGGGGTCTGTGCTGTGCACGTGTGGAGTAAGAGGCTTGGGACATCTATCTGCGTGGATCGGTGGCGTGGACCGAACGGTGGAGATTCGTGAGTTTTGAGGCTGCAGGTGGAGGTTGGCACAGGCGGCTGAGCCACGCGGTTAGGGAAAAAAAAATAAAATGGCCATTTTGAGCCGCGGACGGGGCGAAAAAGTTTTATTTTCTGGGGATCTGGCTGCCTGGCGCCCCTTGGACCTTGTGTGAACAGAGCAAACGAGGTAATCAGCACCCAGTGAACCGGAGGGTGGATTTTGGTCGGGCAACGCAGCTGATTTCCCTAGCCACCCAGGGATAAGACCCGGGCCTCTGCAGAGCAAGGAGGAAGGGACACTTCCCAAAAAAGGGAGGGTTCGGTTGGAAGACAGGGAAGGGTATTTTATATTTTTAGACATCGATCTGGCTGCCTGCACCGCCCCATAGCTTTGGGGAGCAGATAAGCTGACCTGAAGCAGCATTAGGCTGAGAGCAGACGCGAATCTGCACTCAAACTGATTTACTGAGCAGCTCGGTGATGCTGGAGCTCGGCGCCAGAAGGGGCAAAATCCGCCATCTTTAGCACTCCTCACTGACTAACATCAGAGCTTCAGCTAACCAGGGGAGTCCGGAAAGTGGGACATGCTTGATTAATTTCCACAGGCCCAGCTAGGGTCCCCTCCGTAAGGGGGTTGGTCTAGAGGAGGAATTATTTTGGGTCCTGCATTTGGCTAAAAAAA
>JAKSZT010040643.1:2074423-2102337 GCA_026826555.1 Tolypeutes matacus | reverse complement strand
ACGAGCAGCAAGAGAAAAAATTGATAAATGGGATCTCCTCAAAATTAGAAACTTCTGCACCTCTAAGGATGTTATTAAGGAAATAAAAAGGCAACCTACCCAATGGGAAAAAATATTCGGCAACCATATATCTGATAGGAGCCTAATATCCTGCATATATAAAGAAATCCTTCACCTCAAAAATAAAAGGACAAACAACCCATATAAAAAATGGGCAAGTGACCTGAAAAGACACTTCTCCAAGGAAGAAATACAAATGGCTAAAAAGCAGATGAAAAAATGCTCAACATCACTTGCTATCAGGGAAATGCAAATCAAAAGTACAATGAGATACCATTTTACACCCATCAGAATGGCAGCTATTAAAAAAACAGGAGACACTAAATGTTGGAGAGGATGTGGAGGAATAGGAACCCTCATCCACTGCTGGTGGGACTGCGGTATGGTCCAGCCACTGTGGAGGACAGTTTGGCGGTTCCTCAGAAAACTAGCAATAGATCTTCCGTATGATCCAGCAATTCCACTGCTGGGTATATACCCAGAAGAACTGAAAACAAAAATACAAACAGATATATGCACACCAATGTTCATAGTGGCATTGTTCACCATTGCCAAAAGTTGGAATCAGCCCCAGTGCCCATCAACAGACAAATGGTAAGCAAAATGTGGTACATACATACAATGGAATATTACTCAGCTGTAAGAAGGAACAAAGTGCTAACACATGGAATAACGTGGATGAATCTTGAAGACCTTATGTTGAGTGAAGCAAGCCAGGCACTGAAGGATGAACTGTATATGACCTCACTGATCTGAACTGAGGAAAGTGAGCAGTCTCTGAGAACCATTGTCTGAAAGATAGGTTAACAAAGGAGAGTAAGAGAAGAGCAGGCTTAGAGCCATCACCCATATGGACATAATCTATGGTAAAGGGATAGAGTGTGGTTGCATGTTGGGGGATGGGGCAGATGAGTGTTGGTGTTCCAGGGTTTGGTGTTGCAGCACTGGGGGGTGGGTGGATTAGGAAGGGCTGGTTCAAATCCCCAGGGCATGTAACTGTGAATCTTGACATTCCATAGGTTGGGAGAGGGTTGTATCATGGGCCCTGGGTGGCTGGGGAGAAGGGAACAGTGAAGATCTAATGGGGTGTTTGGTGGTCATGGGGAAGGTTTTTCATTACCTTACAGTAATGGACACAGGACACGGTAAATATCATCAAAATTATTAAACTGTATCATCTAAATTGTAAACTATACTGTAAATCACTGACAATGTTTAGTTGCTATATTTTGCTATCTGCATAACAGTTATAACAATGCTAAGAACCAAAAAAAAAAAGTGGGCGGAGTTAATATGGGGTGGGGAAGGGGGGTGGTTTGGTATCTGGGAGTCTCCGGCACTCCGTGTGTGACTTTGCTGTGAACTAAACTTCTTTGAAAATTAAATGAAAAATTGGGAAACAATGGGGATTGAGAGGAGTAAGGTGTCATGGCACACCAGACATCCGATAACACAGTGATAAAGGGAAGGAAAAAAGGGAAAAAAGAAAAAGAAAGGAAAAAAAAAAAGAATATATATATATATATTTTTTAAAGGCATTTCCTTTGCCTTTTTGCCCATTTTTTGAACGTCCTAATCCACTAATTATATTTTATTTTGTTTTGTTCTTTGTTTAATTATTTGGTTTTTTTCCTTCTCTCTCTTTTTTTTTTTTACCCTGAGCTTCCTTATGTTTGTCTCTTGCATGTACGCTTATCACACTTGTTTCTTTTTCCTAGTAAGTGTATTTGATTATTTTATGGACTAAATGTTCATGAAGGATTTGGATCATAGATGGGTTACAATGGTTACTGCAGGGGATTATTGGGGGGGGTGTCTGGGGCGGTTTCGTGGGGATTGGTTCATCTGAATATACATGAAAGATATACAAAATCATTCAAAGGATCGGGGGATGCGGCATGGTCACGATGGGTGGATAATCACACAATAAATGAGGGAATCTGAATTCCTAGCCTGGAGAGCTCTGTCACAGTCTCCAAGGGAGCAACAATAGTCTTCTGAGTGTAGGGACTGTGCCTGTCAAAATAGGATGACCCACTGATGTTTTTTTTTATTTTTTTTTATTGATGACTACCCTTGTGAGTCTTTGTTCTTGTAAATGAGACTTAGCCTGCAGTTGTGGGGTGCCTAAGGGTTGCCACCTGAGAGCCTCCTTGTTGCTCAAATGTGGCCTCTCTCTAAGCCAAACTCAGCATATGATTGCATTACCTTCCCCCCAACGTGGGACATGACTCCCGGGAATGAGCCTCCCTGGCAACGAGGGATTAATACCAAGTGCCAACTGGCAGCTTTGCACAGTGGCAGTATCATAGCCAATGAGGTTTATCCGAGGCACGATTATTGCTAATTGAAAACTTTTCCCAAGTGCCAACTGGCAACACAACTGGAAAAAGACCTTGAATAAAAGGGGGAAATGGTAAAGACAAGTGAGTTCAAGTGGCTAAGAGACTTCAAAGAGAGTCGGGAGGTCATCCCTGAGGTAACTCTTACGCACACCTCAGTAGGAGCTCATAGAACATCTAAGTGCCTATCACCCCACTCAGTGGGGTTCCTGAGAGCTCCGGAGACACCCTGGTCCTATATAAGGGGGATAGCCCCAGAGACTGATGCCTTATCAGTGGGTTTTATTTTGGAATCTGTGCTCCTGAGAGTGACAGAATTAGACTCAAATAAGTCCTCCCTGCACATGGTTCACCAGTTCCTTCTATTCAAACCTATATGTGATGCTGGAGTTTTTAGGTATACTTCCAGAGACTGGAGCCTCCCGCCTACCTATGTGCCAACTGTGCATGAAATCTAGGTGGAGCTGCAACTCCTACCCTACAGCTCAATGGACTCATCCAAGTCACCTGGTGTGGAGACAACGATGGGAAATGGCCATCCCAGGGAATGGAGAGGGCCTGCATATGCAGGCAGGATCATCCCACCCACCATATCAATGGGATATAAGCCCTCTCTCACTTGGAGTTGGAGTGGACATCGCCATCCCAGTCCCCTCTGGATTGGGGGAAGAACTATGGACTAGAGTGGACTTGATGGTATTCTCTTGTTCACATATGGTGATTCTGGCAATGCAAGAAATTATAACAATGAGGTCGAGCCAGTGGCCACATGACACTTTTGGGGTAGGGAGGGGACGAGCAGTTGAAATACAGTGGCTTCTTTGGGAAAAAAAAAAACAAAAAAACAAAAAAAAAACTGACTGTTATTACATCATATAGCTGTACCATGATTTTTTTTAAAAGTCCAGTAATTTTGCTCATTTATGTCATTAAATTTTTTTTTTGCTTGCTGAAAAAAAAAAAAAAAAAAAACTTCTAAGAGCCTCAAAGATATTTGAGATTATAATGCATCATTAAAACAAGAATAAGATACTATATAATATGAAAGCAAGAATTTTAAATATATGTAGTATTAAATAGATGAAAGAAAATAATAAATGAAATAAATAAAAATGAAATAAAAAAAAATAAAAAAAAATAAAAAAGAAATGTTAACCATTTTCCTGACCAAAATTTATGGGATATTACATATTTGAATTCATTATCAATCCTTATACTTGCAATGTTTCTCTATCAAAATTCTTATAAAAAATGAATGAAGAATTTAACTAAAAAAATTATATATTTTTAAAGAACATAACCCAGGAAAATGAACTGATTTTTTTATTCATACTGAAATTTAACCGAGAAATATAATTACTGATGCTTGTTGAGGCAACAAAGAATGGTAGGGTTGTCATATGGTTAGCAGATAGACGCAAAAGAGACATAACTCCCTGCAGATATTTAATCTCTTGAATTTATAAAACTTCAGGTCTTAAGTCATTGCAAGATTAGATTCCAGATTTAATTCATGTACAAAAAATATTCATCTCCCAAATTTAAATTTCAAAAGAATTACAAAGTTTATAGTGATAGGTGGAAAACAAAGCTGCACAGTAGAAGTAGAAAATGACAAAAATTTTATATATATGTAATATATGGTTATAAATATATAAGATTATTCTAGAAGACCATAAGCTAAACTCTCAACAATGCTTAATATATTTCTATTTTCTTTAGTAATGAAAAATATTTTTGAAATTTTCTTCAATGTTCACATATACATTTTTCAGTAGCTTAAGACTCTTATATTTTCTTTCGCTCTAAGGCCAAATATTGAAGTACTGTTTTAGCCTTTTGAGTTCTTTCTTTATTTATGGAAAAGATTAGCCAAAAGTATTTAATAAAATCCAGTGATAATTTTTATAACAAATGCAATTGTGTATTCAAACTTTTGCAGGCATGTAAGCATTCTGATGATTGTGGTCAAAATTTACTAGTCCTGCATTAAATTCTTTCCATTCATCATCTGATTTAATCTGTAAAGAGACTGTATGGATTAGCTTGTTTATATTTTACAATTAATGAAACTAGATTTAAACTTTCAGTGACATAGTAAAGGATATAATGCTAAAAAAACCTGGTATATCTAGACTGTAAACCCTAGATTTTCTAGTCCAAAGCAGCATTTACTAAGACTGAGCTACTTTTCTTCTGTGCAGAAAAACTAGAATGATATCTAACACAGCTCTCCATTATAAAATTCTTTGAACTTGGAATATGCATGGGGATTTCTGTGATAAAATTTGAAAAAAAAACAAAACACGTTTCTGTTTTGTTTTGTTTTGTTTGGCTCATTAGTTGTTCTGAATAACACAAATATTTATACCACAGGATTAACACATATTTCATGGCTTCCATATACTATGTATACTTCTAAAACCACAAGAATATGGCTTTAGAAGCATACATAGTATGGTTAAATAGAGGATGGCTCAACAGAAGTCCGAATTAATTAAAGGATGCTACTGTGTTTAGAGAGAGACCAATAAAATACCCAACTTGCAAAGAAAGGAAAAATGCACTTGAGGGTTCAGCATCACTGTCATTTCAATTGCCTGGAGCCCTCTAATGAGAGCATTTTTCACCTCTTTGTTCCTAAGACTATAAATGAGTGGATCCAGCATGGGGATCACCATAGTGTAAAACACAGAGGCCACATGATCTTTTCCAAAGGAGTAAGACTTTTTTGGTTTTAAATAAGTAAACATCTCAGTGACATAAAAGATGGTGACGCCCAGGAGGTGGGAGCCACAAGTAGAGAAACCTTTGTGCTTTCCTGAAGTGGAATTCATTTTCAGGATAGAAGACAGAATGGACCCGTAGGACACAGAGATTGTGCTAAGAGACACCATTACATTTAAATTAGTGATAATGAATATCATGATTTCTGTGTCAAGAGTGTCAGTGCAGAACAGGGCTAAAATCGGGGTTAAGTCACAGAAAAAGTGATAGATTACATTGGAGTTGCAGAAATACAAACTGTTCATGTAAAGAACTGTGACTAAAGATTCAGTAAATCCAATAACATAGGACCCAGTGATGAGGGTGCCACAGAGTCTCATTGACATAACCTCTGGGTAGTGAAGGGGTTTGCAGATAGCTACATAGAGGTCATAGGCCACTGAAGAGAGAAGGAAAATTTCAGTGACACGCAAGAAGAAAAAAAATACATCTGGCTGAAGCAACCCATGATTGAAATATACTTGTTTGAGGTTAGTAAGTTCTTTAAGGTTTCAGGTGTGATGGCCGTTGAGTAACCGAGGTCAAGGAATGACAGGTGACTGAGATAAAAAATAAATGGGGGTGTGAAGCTGGAGATCCAGGTGAATTATCAGAATCATTCCTGCATTCCCTAGCATAGTAGTCAGGTATATTAGAAGAAATAACGTAAAGAGGTGCTGCCGGATCATTTCAGAGTCTGTCAATCCCATAAAGATGAAGTTAGGCACATTTGTGTTATTCTTACTTCCTATAGCATACGACTGTTGTAAACTGTTGAGAAATCAAAAGTGATACTTAGCATGAATGATTTCAAAACAGGTTTTGTTTATCAGAATTATCTTGTATTTTTTTTAAATTAATTTAGTGACTCTAGAAATTCATAATAATGAGCAGTTTGCAAACTATGACTGACAAAACATTAGTTTGATTGCTAAATATAAATTTGGTATAAAACAACATTTGGATAATGTATAATAGAAACTCATATATATTGTATAGTTAGAATGGACATGGCACTGTTTTAATTACTTCCCTTCATTACCACATATATCCAGATTAAAATATTATATGATCGTTATTACTATTGCATACATTTATTAGATGAGTAAAAGGGCACAGAAAGTTAAGTATCTTACCCAGAGTCAATACTGTTAAGAATCATTGGCTCTGTTATTCTATGAAGATTGTTTGAGTCGAGAGATCATGTTCTGTATTTGTATAAATATTTGTATATTTAATTTCAGCAAAACAAAAAGAGGGCTAACTATTTAAAAAGCAATTATATACATCATTTACTGTTCTGTTATATAAAATATTATTTAGTACCAATAAAAAATTAGAAATTAAAAGCTTTGGTGTGTTAATATTATAGACAACACATTATCATTAATTTTTAGATGATATATTTTTACCATAAATTTCATCTGATTTTTTTCAAAAATTACATTTTCAATATTTATACATTGCTGGATGACTCTGATTCTATTAATTCCATATTTCTGTTTCTACAAATACTAGCATTAGTTAGGTAATGAATACATGCTGTGACTATATCTAGGCAAATCTTTCTAATAATATCTCCATTTTTTTGGATGAAATTTAACCCTGTAACTTTGAGATTAATACTCACCAGGAGTTAAAGTGGGTGAAAAACTTCTTCCAGCATTATCTGACTAGAAAGTTTTCAATCTCAAGTTTTCCTCACAAATAAAATATGTAAGCCATGTAAGAAGCTTAGAATTTCTGCAATATAATAATTATTTCCTTTGAGATAACTTAAGTTTAATTTTGTGCGTTTATATTTGTGAGGTACACTAATCAACCTAAAAATTTTGTTCATGTCCTAGTTAAATAGAAATTATGTCTCACAAGTGTACCAGGGAGCTATTATGAACACAAACAGAGGATAGTATCCCTTGCCTTTCACCCTGATAATGCCAGGGCTTCTCTTATATTAAGGATTTGTTGATAATGCAACATTTGGTCCTCTCTGGGACCAATTTCCAAGAAAGATTCCTTCACATGATGTCAAGTATAAAAGTTGAAGGAGTAATTCATCTGTGTTAGGTTTTGAAACAGAGAGTTGACTTCCCATTAGAAGCCATGTAATGTTGAGCATCATTTTTGACATTCTTTTGTGACATTCTATTTTATGTCTTGGTTGTAGAGGAAGTATATCCAGGGAAATGGTTAATTAATCTGTGGCAGAAAGGACTCATCATTAACCACTAAGGATGAAATAGCATATTTTTCACAAAAAAACACATTTTTTATGGTTAAAAGTTTGACACTGTTTTAGGATTAATCATTGTTCATTACACAAAAGTTATTTTACAACAAAATTCAAAGAACACAGAGAAAATTGGTCATAAATGATGGTTTTCTTTAGATGTATATTCTTCCAAGTATTTTCCTTTTTGCATATACAGCTTATTTATATGTGTGCTTATGTGTTAATATAATTTCATCATACCAAATTTTCAGTAATATCCTTATATTATCATTATTTATAATAAACCTTGACCTACATTATAATAGACATTTGTAACATCGGCAATATTATGTATTTTGCATTGACTGTTGTAGCATAACTACTTTCTAGCCACATGCACCACGAGCAGCTGAATGGGAGCTTTTGAGGCATCACGAGAAAAACATGGTGGACTATTTCCAATCAGATTTGGGAGTGTGAACCAATTCATCAATACAACAGATGTATTGTTATAATATATAATATGTTATAATATACATCCAGAACAATGTTTTTGAAACTTTTTTTATTATTTAGTGTATTGGCTTTATTATATTAAAAGAAACATAAAAGTAAAAACCAAAAATCAGTGCTAAGATTAGTAAAGATTTTCTAATTATGTGGATGGCCAAAAGCTTACTTCTTCTATATTCAACCAAGTGAAATGCATCCTTGTGAATCTTTCACTAATTAAAGATAATGAAGTCATTTTCCATGTAGATTTATAAGCGACTCCTACAAGAAACTGTTTATACTTCAGAATTTTGGAGAGAATTTGATGGTATGGATCAAGGATTTACAAAATAATATATATTGGGTGAAATATGATTGCATAGTACTTCTTTTCAACAAAAATTCAATGATGCTGAGAAAAGCTTATTTGAAGATTAAAATGCCAGCATTAATTTATTTCACAACAAGTGACCTTGGGTTTTAATATTTTCTATTTCAATGCCACCTCAATATTCTGCTTACTCCTTGCAAAATCACACTGTGGAAAATTTTCTTCCCAGCATTGAAATCAAATTTTTATATTCAAGTATACTTTCAAAAAATATTAGTAGTGAAAAAAAGAGTAATTTATATATCTTTTTTATAACTAAATTTATCTGAATTTTTATTGTTGGGACTACAATATATCATTTCTAATAATTAAATAGTTTTGGAAGAAGATCAGGAGTAAATAAATAGAAAGGAAATAGCGCTTCCCACATTTCAACAAAATTACAACTTTATCCCTGACAATTATTAAATGTCATAATATAATTTTTAAAAATTATATTCCTGTTTTTAATTCTCTTAATTTTTTATGTGATTTGAAATAAATTCCTGTAAAGGAATTTATAATTTTCTGGAAAATTAGTTCTATTATTATTTTATATGCATTCACATCTCTGGAATTCAAAAGTCTACTTTTTCTAATAGTGCTACTTTGCACTGTTGTATTTAGATGCTTATATTTACAGGTATACATTTTTCCATTTCTTTACTATTCATCTATTTCTTATAGACATCATATAGTTTGGCCTTACATTTAAATAGAATCAATTAAAGAGCTTTAATTGGAAAGTTTAGGTCATGTACATGTGAAATCATTATTTATTTATGTGCTATTTTCATTTTAGGTTGTATAACTTTGAAAGTATTTTCTTCTCTATTAGCTTATATTTAGTTAAGATAATATTTAATATACAATTTTATTCCCTCTGTTGTATTTTTAAACATACTTAACTGCATTATATTTTATTATGTTCTCTGGGGATAAAATTTACATCTTTAGATTATTTTATTGCTCTTAATATTATTATGATTGCTTCTATGTAGCCAAGAGGACAACATAAGGTGCTCCATTGTCTTTTCACTCACATAGTCTTTGAAAAACTATAATAAAAAAGCCAAATATAGGGAAACAGATGTGGCTCAAGTGATTGGGTTCCCATCTACTTTATGAGAGGTCCAGGGTTCAATTCCTGGGGCCTCCGGGTGAAGGTAAGCTGGCCCATGTGGCAAGCTGGCCCAAGCAAACTGGTGGCCCATGCAGGAGTGCTGGCCCACATGGAAAGCTGGCACAGCAAGATGATGCAACAAAAAGAGATGCAGAGTAGAGCCAATAAGAGACACAGCAGACCAGGGAGTTGAGATGGTACAAGAGATTGAGCACCTTTCTCCCACTCCAGAATATCCCAGGATCAGTTCCTGGTGATGTCTAAAGAGAACACAAGCAGACAAAGAAGAACACACAGCAAATAAACACAGAGAGCAGACAATGGGCAGGGGAGGGTGAAAGAAATAAATTAAATAAATCTTAAAAGAAAAAGCAAACTGTAGTCATCAAAACCCCAGAAAACAGTTAAGTGATTGTAGTAACAAGGTGAGTCCTGAATCAAGAAAATGCAACTTACAACTTGTAGAACAAGTTCATCTCTACCGCTACCCTTCCCAGGTGCAATCTAGTAGACCTGATCTCTTACTGTGGGTGCCCAATTCTGTTTCAGAGGGAGCATTGTAAGCTCTATAGGCATACTGGAGGACTTGTAGGTTGACTCCAATCTGTCCAGTGGCAGCTTGAAAGCCTAACTTAGGAAGCTCATCTCTGCATTGTTCTTCCCAGAAGTTGCTCTGCAGGCATAAGCAGTTACAGTCAAAGCAATGTAAATAATAATGAATTCAAAGTGGACTTTCTCACTTTCTTGCTGAGCTTAGCTGTGGGCAATCCAGTACATGGCAATGCTCCCTCTTTTCAACTCTGAGCTGCTCCATGAGCATCTTTCTCAGCTATTTGGGATTTCTTTGTCTTTCTGCTGCTTTTTGTTTAAGATCCTGGAGTCTGCTCTCCCATGGCAGGGTAAAAATGCTGGCTGTCTTTGTGTGTTTCTGCTTTCAGTTCTCTTCTTATATAATATTACAATAAAAAGGCAGAGACCCAACTTGGGTCATGCCCCACTGATGTAGTACAGTCAATGGCCCTAAAGTGATCTAATCAAAAGTGATCTAATCAAAGGATCCTTTAACTGAGTCTAATGCAATCAAAGGTTCCCACACCCACAAGAGTGAATTAGTTCAAAGAACATGATCTTTTCTGGGATTCACAAAATCACAATTTTCACAAGTACAAAACATTTAGATCTAGATAGAAGATTGATAAAGAAATGGAAGAAATAAGCAATACTATAAATCAACTAGAGCTGACAGACATGTAGAACACTTCACACACCATAGCAGAATAAACATTCTTCTCTTGTATACATGGGTCACTCTTCAAATCAGACCCTATACTAGGTCATAAAAAAACTTAAAAATATTTAACAAGATAGAAATTATACAATGGATATTCTCTGACAACCTTGAAATGATGCTAGAAATCAATAACAGAAAGATAACTGGAAAATCCAATGATATAAAGAAATCAAAATCTAAACTCTTAAATATCCAATGGGTGAAAGAAGAAATCACAAAAGTAATTAGGAAGTGTCTTGAGTTGGACGAACAAAACAAAACATACCAATTCTTATTGATACAGGAAAGATAGTGGTGACAAGGAAATTTATAACTGAATTCTTATAACAAAAAAGGAGAAAAATCACAAATTGTGACATGAGACATAACTTCACAATTTGAAATACTAGAAATTAAGAGGTTAACAAACACAAAGATTGTGGTAGGTATGAAATTATAAAGAATATAATGGTGAAGCTGGCTGGTAAAACAAGGACTCAATAGATCGATCTGGAACCTGGCAAAAGTCCACATGGATATCAATACCCCCAAGATGGCATCTGGAAGACTCACAAGAATCCTATCCAGAATGTGATTTCTTCCAGAAGCCAGAAGCCCCGAATATTCTCCAGGGACATTATCGTTTGGCCTTGCCTGGGCATTGATAGGTAGGGTAATCAATCAAACCAGTAAACAGCTGGAACTCCTCCCATGTCATTAACAATGGGTTGGAATAATTAATGGTTTAAAAAACAAGCGCAAAGACCTAATCTCTCTCTCTCTCTCTCTCTCTCTCTCTCTCTCTCTCTGTCACGTCTGTGCCTTGCTCTCACCATGCCCTCCCCTCACCCCACATGGATCAATATGCAAGTAAAGCTTGGGTATTTATGATCTATAATGGGAAATTGTAGTCTGTAAATCAGCCCTCTTTACCACTCTTCAGCCCCTTCCTCTCTACCTGGGACCTATGATCTGTTTTCTCCCATTTCTCTTCCCTCCCCACCTTAATAAATTACTGGCCTAATAAACATTGCATGCTCTTGAAATTCATTTCTGCAGCATAGTCAAGAACCTAGACAAAATCCTGTGACATATTTGTTGCCACCACCCATGAAGTTATTGGTTACTGAAACTTTGGCCTACAGCCTATTTAATGCCTTTTTTTGCTTATCCATTTTAAAAGGTTTTGCCTACAAGCCCTGATGGGATGTAATCCCAGGAGAGAAGAGGTTGGGGCACAGGAGCTCTCTGCATCCATGTTGCATGCCAAAGCTTATGGGATCTGATCCCGACTTGGAGGTCAAGGGCACAGGGCAGGGGCCCAAAACCAGGCCCTGCCAAGATAGAGGTCCACTGACTAAGCTCTGAGCACTGTTAAACTGCATTTTCAAGCCCTTTTGGCAGCCATAGGCTTTGCCCTCAGGCCTGGCTGCTGTTGCCTTCTCCTGCCCTCTCTCCTTGGTGGCAGTGATGGCAATGACTAAGAGCCGGGGGCTTGCACTTCCCCTCAGGTCCATGATTGTGAAAGCTCATCTTCCTATTGACCACATCTGCCTACCTTGTCTGGGACTGGGTGGGAAAGGGTGATGGGCAGGGCCAAACATGGATGCCATGGAAGTTCCCTTCCCCAGGGGTGTCACGGGCCAGAGCTCTTCTCATAATTAATGTTTACCCATGTTTTATCTTCCTACTTCCTACTACTGAATTTCTCATTACAGGTTGTGTTTAAATGCTTTGGAATGCCTTAAAAACTGTGAAACTGAAAATACATATGCTAGTGAGGAAGTAATTGCTTCAGGGCACCAAGGCTTGTTAGCTAGCACAATTAATCTCTAATCACTTAATGGTCTTTCCATGGCTGGTCTGAGAAACTTCCAGTTTCTATGACTGCTTTTTAAGATCTCTGTAGGAATAGGAAGAAGCTTGCCCCTTCTCTAAGAAGGAGCAACATTCAGCTTGACAACTTCAGTCTGAAATATATTCGACCTGGACATCTATTCAGTCTGTCTCCCAAGTCCAGAACAGCCCCAGAAATGCCTGGTGGTAGGATCTCTGTGATTCCTGGGCTTGCAGGAACCAGAGAAGTAACTCTGAATGTCCCCCAAAATGTAAGAAGTCCTGGGCCCTTTGATTCAGAGAGCACCCAAATGTTCCCTGAGATTTATCTCAGAAGCTTCCATTTTGCTAACGGTGCAGTCAGTATTGGATCTTGAGATGCAGGAGTGCTAAGAACCAGAGCATTAAACTGAACAGCTTCCATGCCTTTGGCCCTTCTGTTCAGAAAGCAGCCAAACTTCCCCTGAAACTCAGATCAGGTGCTTCGGTTTGGACAACTGCTCTTGTCTCCCACCAATCCATCTTGGGCACTTTGATCTGAACTTCGGAGTTTTCAGGCATCCCCCAAGACCTAGGTAGCCATGGTAACTCCTGTCAGCAGGACTCTGGATTAAATTCTCAAGACTCTGAGACCAGAACATCAGCTCCAAATTGTTTGGAGTGGTAAATGTTTTAGTCAGGCTTGGACTCTGGGATGCCAGATTAGTCAACTAATAAGTGCTTCTTCATTCCTCCTAGAATAATGGACATGGTCCCCATAGGAGTGTCTTCTCAGACATCAGGAAATTTTGTCTATTGCTCATCTATATGGCCACAGTATAGCCAAAAGCAGACTCTATTCTAGATCATATGCAGAGGGACATTGAACATATTAAAAGTCCTGGTAAACTTCATTTTCTAAGTAGTTAATGGATGTGCTTAACCCAGCTATCCCTCTTAGCCTTTGTTCCAGAACCTGTCCTACTCATACCCTAGGTAGGAATGGCAAACCCACATTCCATCCTGTCAAGGCTAAGCATTGCCCACCAGAAAGGAAATAGCAAACAAGGTGGCTAAGACCCACTTCAGCTTAGCCCTCTTGAGATGGTCATTGGGCAACCTTTCCTCACACAGGACCTGGAAACCAGGTTCTGATCAAAACTTGGCAAAAAATAAAAACAAGCCTCTTTTTCAATTAGAGCCAAAATGGAAGGAACTTTACTCTGTAGTTCTGATCACTCCAAAAGCTATTAAAGTTAAAAGAATTTCCAGCTTCCTGCACTAATCCCAAGTTGAGCTAGGTACCCAGGAATGTGCCAGATCACCCAAAGCATCTGATGGAATGCATGAATGCCAGTCATTGGATGGCCTGAAATACCTCTTCAAAAGACAAAGCTAAGTAGTGTCTGTGTCAAATACAGCTGTTCCCTCTAACTCTAACCCAAAAGCCTATTACTAGGGGAAGGTCAAACCAGATGGCCTTTTAAGAAACTTTGTCTGTTTTCATCTCCTGTAGCTTAACTAAAAAGAGCAATGCCTCTTCTCTCTATAGTTAACCAACAACATGAAAATAACTGAAAGAAGAATACTGTTTCCCATCAACTTTGGGAAAATGCAGCCTTTATAGGCACCTGGCCTTTTCTACTTTGGTGGTCCAGTATCCTTTTAGTGGGACCATATATTCTTAAAATTCTAATTAAGTTTATTCTTTCAGAATCAAAATCTTGTTAGTCATATGGGGATTTCATCCAGCTTCACTCAGGATGCCAGATCCATCTTCCTCGAACCAAGATAGAACAGCCAGAGGGTTTTACACCTTGTCAGTAGGCCTTACTGCCCCTAACCAGAAGGAAGTAATTATAGAAAAATGAATATCTCCCTTCAGTTCCCTTTTAAGCATAAAGGTGTAAACTCTGAGGGGGAAATGAAGCAGTCTAGTAAGTTAGGGACTCAATGAATGGATCTATAACATGGCAAGAAGTCCATGTGGATATTGATACCCCCAAGATAACTGCTGGAAGACCCTCGTGAGAATCCCATCTGGAATGGGATTTCCTCTGCAAGCCAGGAGAAGCCCCGGATATTCTCCAAGGACATTATGATTTGGCTTTCCCAGGGGATTGATGTGTGTGGTAATCAATTAGAACAGCAAGGAGCTGGAACTCCTCCTGTGTCATTAGTAAAGGGGCAAAACAATTAACAGTTTAAAAAGCAAGTGCAAAGGCTGAATATCTGTGTGTGTGTGTGTGTGTGTCTGTCTCGTGCACACCTTCTGTGCCCTGCTCTTGCTATGCCCCATCCCACATAGATAAATACACAAGTAAAACCTGGGCATTTATAATCTATAATGGGAAATTGTAGTCTGTAAATCAATCTTATCACTCTCCTGCCCCTTCCTCTCTACCCCAGACATACGATCTGTTATTTTCCCCCATTTCTCTTCCCTCCCCACCTTAACAAATTACTGATCTAATCAATGTGGCATGTTCTTGAAATTCATTTCTGCATCATAGTCAAGAACCTAAACAAAATCTGGTAACAGTGGAGATAAATTAAATAGAAAATAAAAATACAAAAGAAACCATCAATGAAACCAAAAATTTTTCCCTGTAAAGTTCTATAAAATCAACAAAAGTCTAGCTAGACTAATAAAAACAAAAAAAAAGGATAGAAATAACTAATATCAGAAATGAAAGAGGGACATTATCATAGACTGATACAGTAAAAAAATAGTAAGAGAGAATATTTTGAACAAGTATGCCCCAATGAAATAGATAAACTAGATGAAATGAGCAAATTCCTAGAAATATATAAACTACCTAAACTGACTCAAGATGAAATAGGTCTCAAAAGACAAATAACAACTAAAGAGATCAAGTCAGTAATCAAACCCCCCCATAAAAGAAAATCATAGGACCAGATAAGTACACTGGTGAAATAACAAAACATTCCAAGCCACCAATCCTATTGATATTCTTTTAAAAAATAGAATCAGAGAACACACTTCCTAAATCTTTCTTTGTGGTGAGGATCACCATAATACCAAAACCAGATAGATACCATATTATTATAGACCAAAATCCTGTGTGAATATTTAATCAATAAAACAAAGAAGTATATGAAATTAACTCAAAATTATATAGGACATATATGAAAGTCCCACAGTTAATATTATATTCAGGGACAAGACTAGGATGCCTACTAACACCAATATTATTCATCATTGGAGTGTCAGGTCTAGCCAGAATAATTAAGCAAGAAAAAGAAATAAAAGGAATCTCATTTTCCTAAAAAATATAAAACTTCTCCTGTTCTCTGATGACATGATCCTAAATAGAGATATTTCTCAAATATCCACAAAAAAACTGAGAGCTAATAACTAATTCAGGAAAGTGGAGGGTACAATGTCAATGAAAAAAATCAGTGACTTTTCTATACCTTAGCAATGAAAATCTTTAAGAGGAAATAAAAAATAATACTACATATGGTATTCCATCTTGTAGAACAACTGTGAAAAATCAAATAACTAAGATTAATTTTACCCAAGAATTTAAAGGACTTATACACAGAAAACTGCTAAACATTGCTTAAAGTACTCAAAAAACCCTGGAGGAGCTGGCCACTCTCCTGGGGAATGATGCATAAACCTTAAAATATACTGCCTAAGGAGGGCTGTGTTCCTTCCTGAGGAGGCTGGCCCCTTTCTCAGGAATTAGCAAAATACTCACAAGTTGGCATCTATAGTATCAAATTTATTAATCCTAAACTCAGTCAACCAAAACTCTAATATCAATTGCTAATTCAACACTTCCCATCTAAAAACTAAATATTGGTAAGTATATATATAAACTGCCTTATTTATCTGTCATTCTGTAACTTTGTTCAATTTTAACAATCTTATTCATATTTCTCACTCTAATTATCAGTATAAGCTTATTAAACTAAATATACATACAACATTTATCTTGTGTCTATTCAGGACTCTAGCCAACAATAAGCCAAGTATAACAGTGTATCCCCTGGTTTGGTAAGCATGTGAATATATGTATACATATTTTAAAAGTTTGGAACATAACAGTTAAACCCCTGTTTATGAACAATCCTTCACTTATTTTACATTCTCTCAATTATTAACAAAAATACATTAACTAAATATCAATAAAAGGTCCTGCCACCAAAAATGTTCAATAGTCCCACCATGTGTCAATATTATACCTTTAAGGCTGTACGCCTTACTTGTTCTGCCTTCCCACAAACATGTATTTACCCTCATTGCAGCCCCCTCAAAAACACTTTTAACACAACTCTATAAACATCTCCAACATTCTCTTACCTAAGCAAATAATTCCAAGGGTCAAGTTATTGTTTTAAAAAACAATCACTTAATAAAATTAATGTTGCAAAAACAGAAAGGGGGAGATGGATGAGAATCTGCTAAAGACAAACTATCTAAAGCATTGCTTACCTTAAATTTTCTTAATGGACAACAAATTTCTAATACCACAGCAGCAGAAAGACAATGGGAGGTTAACAAAAGAATAAAAATTAAAAATGCAGACAACTGATATATTGGAAAAATGAAAGAACCAATAAATGGGGAAAAAGAGAGTTAAAAATTTGGAGCCAAGGTTTTGCTCTTATCATTACAGAAACAGGAGAACAGCAGGGAATCCTCTCCAGAAGAATCAAGCCTAGAGTTGAAGATGCTGCTGAAACTTAAACTATGGACATGGTAGTTTCACATTGGATTAATTATAGGTAAAGTATTAGGTCAAGGTAACATACTATATCATAATTACACTTATTGTGTATATATTACCAACCCACCTCTTTTAGAGCTGTTTACTTGGGCCAATGTGTCTTAACCAATTTATCTTAATCAATCTCACCATTTTCCGGGACCTATAGACTTATGGCTACCCTCAAAGCCAAAAGAAGTAGCAAAATTTATAGAAAATTTAACTTTACCTTTTATAGACCTTTGTATTGGACATGGTTCCGCATGCATGCAAACTCAAAATTGCAATGTAGTTTTAACAGAGGAAAATCAAACTTGAATTTATATTCTCATTTTCCCTTCTTTACCATATAAATCAGAAAATATGGTAAATCTTACATGTCCCTCTCAAAACAGATTACTAAATGACAAATGGCATGTATGTCATGGTTTTACAGAGGTTGTGTTGTTTAATTATTCCTGTGGAATTGTAAAGGATTGGGCCCTTATACAAATGCCAAAGCCTGTTAAAAACATAACCATATCTTGGTTCATTAACAGTTCAAACATAACCACTAATGACAGTAATCCTTATTTCTGGAATTTTGGTAATACAACATTTACTAACAGTTCAATAAATTGGAAAAATCATGGAAAATTTATCCCAAAATCATGGGACACTAAACTTAACAAAACTCAAAATTATTTGTGGAAATTATTTTTGGGAACTGGCCTAATTTTTGAATGGCAAGGCAATAAAACTAATATTACCAGTTTAAAAAGAAAATCAACTAAATTTCTTACAGTATGTGTACAAGATCCTATAGTTTTATCATTGGAAAAGTAACTTTTGGTGAAAAGAACATTAGCTGCTCAAATTGCTGTTTATTTACATGTCTTAAGAATTCATATTTGCAGGAAAATCAAACTCTTTTTATAGCAAGAAGAAAAGGACTATGGTTACCGGTTCAGATGACCAGACATTGGCAGCAGTCTCCAGAATCCCAGTTGTTGTGGCACTTCTTCGACCATTATTTAAAAAGAACTAAAAGACTGGTTGGACTTTTAATAGCAGGAATTTGGCGACTGATTGGCATCATACCCACCACAGCCATTTCTGACACAGCCCTGCATCAAGGAGTCCAGACTCAACAATATATTAAGGACTGGCATAAAAATGCAAGTGAGATGTGGCATAGCCAGTGTCACATTTATATGGAACTGAATAATAATATGAATGATCTTGAAACAACTATTATACATTTTGGTAATCAAATCTATAATTTAAACTAGTTAAGAGCTCTTAAATGTGATTGGAATGAAAGTTCTTTTTGTATTACTCATTTGCCTTATAATAATAGTAAGCATGATTGGGAAGAAGTAAAAAATCATTTGATTGAATATAAGCATAATTTTTTAAAGATATTTTAGAATTGCAAAAGAAAGCATTGAACATGTCTCAAAATGAATTGAAAGAAACCCCTGGTGCATAATTTTGGAATGAATTGTCTGAAAATTTAAATACTATCAATCTGTTTCACTGGTGGAAACAAAAAACAGTTCAAATATCATTTTGCATTGGATTAGGAATTATTGTTATATGCATTTTAATTGCTTGTATTAGTGTATAGTCTACACTAATAGCATATATTCATAGGAAAAATGAAAAATTAGATCAGATAAATGCATTTATGTTAAGAAACTTAGCCATGAAAAACTAATTTTACATTATTTGTGGTAGAAAGTAGTGTACTAATAACTCCTTGATTTTACTACTAATTATCTTCATAAAAGTATACACATAAGGAACTTGTAGGAGAATAAAATATAAATGAAATTGCCTTCCATGTAAGAACTCAAAAACTTGACTGATAGTCAATAATGGGTAAGATTCTCAGAGGAGAACAACCTAAGACAGGCACAGTCACAAGAGCCTATGGAAGAAGACAAGTGTGACAGGAGATTACCTTGTATCATCTTATATAATGGTTCTTATAGTCTTCACTAAAAAAACTAATTAATAAAAAAGGGGGAAATGAAGGAGTTCAATTAAAGGTCATGACTACTGACAGAAAGCAGGCCACCTTGGTATGTATGGGACAGGCGTCTCTAGTCTCAAGACACTAAGATAAGATTTGGTAGGAGCCTGGTGGAGAAGCATTCTGTGCTTCTAAGATTGTACTTAATATATGTCAGATAATGATTAACAAGGTCTGTTACATGCAGGAATGTAAAGAGAACTGAACCATTAACCCTAAAAACTTGTTGATTTTAGGAAAGTGTAAACTGTCATGTATGTATTACCCTTGCACATGTGCATATGTATTTTCTTTGTTCTAAAGCTAAATAAAAGCCACAATGTTTTATGCAGCAGCACTCTCCTCCCTTTGGATGGAGGGTCCCCTGACCCTGGTTATTTCTTTCTCATCTTTTCTCATCTGCGACACCATTTTCATGGACCTAGTTCCAGAACATCCACATCCCAAATCAAGGCATTGGGAAGGCAATGCTCTCTCCCCAAAGTCTAAAGCAATCTAGTGTGACTTATCTACAATTGTTGGGGTCCATTGGTTTACATCTCTGCCTTCTATTACACAATAATCTCTCTCTCCTTGCATCTGATTTTCCAGTTTTCATTGGCCTCTACCTTCTGTCTTCTCCCAGTTACTTTCTCCAACTGCATCCAAATTTCTTCTGTAAGTTCTTGTACTATATATTGAGGCCAACAGTGATTCAACAGGGCTACACCTGACCTAAGAATAACATTTTATAAAAAAAACATTTCCATTAGTTACTATCCACAGAAATGCAGATTAAGTTTAAAACGTGTGTGTCATGGGGGAACATAAGTGAGCCAACCATACTTCCTGATTTCAAGAGCCACTACACAGCTCTAGTAACTAAAATAGTTAAGTAATGGAATAAACAGAGAACAATGGAATAAAAGAAAGCATTCAGAAATAATCCCATAATCCAGACAACTGATTTTTTATCCCTCATTTATTTTATTATTTAAAAAATATATATTTTTATTTCAGAAGTTATGAACTTACAAAACAATCATGCATGTGTGGAATTCTCATATAACACCCCTTCACCACCATACCACACTGTTGTGGAACATTTGTTACATATTTTGATATATCATCAGAATATTACTGATAACTATGGCCCATAGTGCACATTTGGAATATTTTTTCAAGAACCCCAAAATATTTTTTAACACAGTACCTCTTTGACATTGATAAAAATGTTACAGTATTGTGGTAAACTCTAGTCCATAGGTTACACTAATTGTATTCTTCCCATGCTTCTCCACATTCCCACAACTCTGCAATAGTAATGTACATCTGCTCTAGTTCACAGAAGGACATACTTGCATTTGTACCATTAAACACAGTTCTCATCCACCTCTGGTTTCACCATGATATTCATTCCCTAGATTATCTCTAGCTTTCTTTTAGTTGACATTTACGTCCTAAATTACCCTTTTTGGCCACAATCCCATCTATAAACCTGCTGCATTAGTTCTGCTCACTATACTGTGTGCCATCAACTATTTCTATTTCCACACTTGTAGAGTCAAGTTAATTAAAACTTCCATATACACTAAACATCAGTAGTCCTTCTCAGTCCTCCTCTTATCTTCCAATAAGCTATACTCTAGGTTTTAAAACAATGATTTATTCATTGTATTGAGCTCATATTCATGAGACCATGGAATATCCATGCTATTGTGTCTGGTTTATTTCATTTAGCATAATATTTTTGAGATTCATCCAGATTATCATATGTGTGCCAATTTCATTTCTTCTTACTGCAGCATAATACCACATTTTGTTTATCCATTCATTGGTTGATGGACACTTGGGTTGTTTCCAGCTTTTTGCAATTGTGGACAATGCTACCATGAACATTAGTGTGCAAATGTCTGCTTATGTCACAGTTTTCAGTTCTTCTGGATATATTTCTAGTAGGAGAATTGCTGGATCATGGCAGTTCTATATTTAGCTTCCTGAGGAACTGCCAAACTGTATTCCACAGGCTGCACTATTTTACAATCCCACCAAAAGTGAAGGAGTCTTCCTTTTCTCCATATTCTCTCCTGCACTTATTGTTTTCTGTTATTTTAGTAATGGCCATTCTATATGGTGTGAGATAATATTTCATTATCATTTTTATTTGCATTTCCCTAATACCTAATGATATTGATTTTTTTTAAAAATGCTCTTTGGCCATTTGTGTTCCATTTTTGGAGAAATGTCTATTTAAGTTTTTGCCCAGTTTTTAAATTGGATTGCTTAATTTTTTATTGTTGGGTTTACAATTTCTTTATATAGAATGGAAATCAAATCATTATGGGATATGTGGTTTCCAAATATTTTCTTCCATTGAGTGGGCTGCTTTTTCACCCTCTTATGAAGTCTTTTGAATCACAAAAGAGTGTAAGTGTAAATAGTTCCCATTTATCCATGTTTTCTTTCATTGCTAGTGCTTTCAGTTTGAGGTTAAATAATCCAACACTGGGGGAAAAGGCAAGATGGCATCAGCTTAGGTGGGCACTCACCATCTCTCTCATAGAGGATGGCTGATTGGGAACAGGATCCTGTCCAAGTGATCTGCTCTGGGAGCCCATGGAGTGAGAACTTTAGGGACATTGAGCTGGACAGTGAGGTGGATTGCTCAAGATAAAATCATGAATTTTTCCCCAGCTGAAATTTGTGGATGTGGACAGCTAAGCCCCATGCTCAGGGCAAAGGGTTAAGGTGAGCCCTGACTCCCATTGGCAACCCAATGAGAGGGAGCATTCTCCAAGAGTGGGAGGGTTCTGGCTGGCTTGAAGTGGTGCCGGGCTGAGGGGAGAGGCAAATCTCCTGATTTACTTAGCCGCCCTTCGATATGGAGGCTTGTCTTGGGAGGTAGCGGAGTAAACCAATTTTATAGTTCTGTGCTGAGAAGTATCAGAATTTCAGCTCCCCTGGGGGAGTCAGGCAGTGGGAAGTGTCTGATAAGTTTCCACAAGCCTATTTAGGGTCCCCTCAGTGGAGGGGATGGTATAAAAGAGGGCTTCTTTTGGGTCCCTTATGTCTCAAAAAAAAAAAAAAGGTTACTTTAAAAAAAGTTTAACTTAGTTTACTCACTAAAATCTGCCTCAAAACCTGCAGAGAGAAGCCTGTAGGGTAATTGATTGATGAACACAGGCAGACTGAGAGGCTCTACAAGGGTGTAAGAAGGAAAGCTGTTCTTCCTTAGCTTTGTTTCACTGCTTGCTTGTGTGTTTGTTTGGCTTTTCTTTGTTTGCTTGTTTGTTTTTTGCTTTTCTTTCCCCTTCACCCCCCTCCCTTTTTAAAATTGGGTGCTGCTAGCTTTCTTTTTTGCTGTGCTTCTTCTTCCTTGATTTCCTATTCTCTGTGTATATTGATTTCAGCTACCAAACCTATATCTTTTCCTTCCTTCATCTTTTTACCTTCTGCTTTCTGTCATGATTCTTACATTCCACCTTTTTTCATTAGTCCTCAACTTCATGGATGTAGATTTCTATCTTGTCTATTCTGTTTTCTTTTTTATTATAATTATTAACTTTTTCCTTTCAGCTCTTACTTTTCTCTTTCTCTCTGTTCTCATCATTCTGGCCTTTTAAATCATTCTATATATTTTTCTCTATTTGGTTCCCCATTCCATTGTAGTTAATACTCTTTTTCTGCCTATTACTCTACACTGCCTACATGAGTTAAATATTCATTTTACTAAGTCTTATACTGCCCCTCTTCTAACTTTTATTGATATTACTGTTATCCTTGTTCTTTTCTTACCTTTTTTTATTTCTCTGGTCCTAATCTTCTTCCTTCAAGGAAACATAGAAAAAAGCAAGCAATAGAACAAGAAGAACAAAGTGTCAAAGAGAAAACTTAATGCAAACACAGCTAAATAAAACTCTAGAGCAGAGACAGAAGCTAATCAACTGAATAAACCCTTCAAGATAAAATGATGACCAGAGGTCAGCAAAAAATTACAAACCATACTGAGAAATAGGAAGACATGGACCAGTCCAATGAACAAGCTAAAAACCAGGAAGAGAGGCAGGACATCAGACAACTAATCAAAGTGGTCCAAACAAATATAATGGACCAAATTCATGAAGTGAAGGAAGAGATTAAGGATATTAAGAAGACACTGGGAGAACATACCAAAGAAATTGTAAACATATATAAAAAAGATAACAGATATGATGGTGATGAATGGCACAATCCAAGAAATCAAAAAGATGCTGGATTCACATAACAGCAGATTTGAACAGGCAGAAGAAAGAATTAGTGATGTGGAAGGCCATACATCTGAAATCAAACAGAGTAGAACACATAGATAAAAAGAGAGAAAAAATCCAGCTGGAACTTAGGGATTTAACCAACAACACAAAATGCACAAACATATGCATTATAAGCACCCCAGAAGGAGTTGAGAAGGAAAAGGGAACAGAAGGAATGTTGAAGAAAATAATTGCTGAAAACTTCCCAATCTTAATGAGAGAGATGGATGTACATGTCCAGGAATCATGGTGCTCCACAGATAATTTTCAATTTTCAAATAACCTATTCAGATATTCAGATGGTAGTACATTGTGTTTCGTGTACAGGAATATCTATATCCTTCAATAGGGTTGGAAATTTTCTACCATTGTTTCTTCAAATATTCCTTTTGCCTCTTTTCCCTTCTCTTCTCATTCTGGGACACCCATGACACGTATGTTTCCACTTATATTGCTGTCATTTATTTCCCTGAAACCTTGTTCATTTTTTTTCTTCTTTTTTTTTTTTTATCTCTTCTTTTATATATTTGCTTTTAGAGGCCATGTCTTCAACCTCACCAATCCTTTATTCTACCTCCATAAATGTGCTGATATATGCCTCCACTATATTTTTTATTCATTTATCGTGCAGCTCAAAAGCACCTGCAGTTGTCCTGAGAGGCTGAAGTACTCTTCCTTTGGTCTTAGCTTGGCCCATGTCGAGGTGGCCTTGTCTTCTGGTCTCTCCCTTCTCTTACAATTTCCATTGATTTCAGTTTCATGCTGCTCTGTTATGCCTTTTTTTCCTCTGCATGAATATAATTTTCTTATATAGGACTGAGTATTAGTTTATGACCCATCCTGATTGTCATGGGTCATACCTTAACTGACTTAGCTTATCAAAAGGTACTAATTGGGATTTCTGGGAAAATGACATAGAAGTACATACACAGAGTCCAACTCTTTCACAAAAATGAGTGGAGAAAAGGCAAGGACTTATTTGAGGGAGCTGCTTTGGATATATATAGAACAAGAAAGTTCTATGCATTACCCAGGAGAGAACTGGAAAGATAAAGAAGTCAAAGGAAATCTGTGAGTTGCTCACCTTTGTGGCTGGACATATACCCTGTTCTCAGGGCAAGTAGCCTCTTTGTAGCCTCTGGCTTGCTGCTGCCAATGGAGTGGGAGTGAACACTCCATGGGAGGAAGAGAGGTCTGATGGAGAGTAGAGAGTGATTTCTTTACAGTAATTTTGGTCAACAGAGCCCCAATTGAATCTCAAAAGAACCCTAACCTGATGGGGAGAGGAAAGGGGAGACATCTACTCTGGTAGCTGTCACACCCAGTCTCCCTGGGTGAGAGAGGAACTAGATTAGAGAGGGGGTGGAGACAAGTGCCTAATCATCAGGGCTCTAACAAACTTTTAGAAGTCTAAACTTCCTGAGGTAAAGGGGGTGGATAGATGCAGATTAATCTGTGGAGCCAGTTTAGCTCAGTGGAAGAATTGCTGCCTTATGTATACAAGTTCCCTGGTTCAACTCATGTGTCTCCTTAGAGAAATGATCCAGAGAGTGATCCACTGGGTTATCAGGCACCCAGCTGATACCTTATGACAGGGAACATACAGACTTTTCATTGTTTTAGGTTTTCTTAAATGTTATTTTTTATTTTTAAAAAGTTTTTTTTTTTCTATTATTTTCCTCACTAAAACCCAGTACATCACCTAAGGAGGGAAGACTGCAGGGCAATCTGCAGCAGTCAGAGAAACTCTTTAGGGCCTAAGAGAGAAGGCTGTTATTCCTTGTCTTGTTTTTTTTTTTTTTTTTAGTTGCTGTTTTGTTTCTTGTTTGTTGTGCTTCCCCTTTATATTTTCCCTTTTTTTAAAACTTATTTTTATTCATACTTTATTTCTTTTCTTTGCTTCATTTTTTCATCTTCTGTTTCTGGTGTTTTTTTTTTTTTTTTATTCCATCTCTTCATTTTTGGTCTTCAAAATTTTTTTTTAATTTTTTTCTCTTTTACTTCTTTCTTGTTGTTTTTCTGTTTTCTTTTCCTCTCTTCTAATCATTCTAGGATTTTAATTCTTTCTATACATTTTTCTGTATTTTTTCTTGTTTCATTTTTTCGATTCCACTTTTTTGTTCTTATTCTTTTGTACTTCTTATAATTTTTGATCATGTTATTTACTCTTCTGTCTTGTATTGTTCCCCTTCTACTTTGTTATTATTATTATTATTATTTCTCTTTTTTTATCTCTTTCTTTTACTCTGGTCCTATTTTTTTTTTTCCCAAGGGGACATAGACAACGGCAAAGAAATAGAATAAGAGGAACAAAGCGTCAAAGTGAAAACTTACCACACACATAAAAACAATAACAAAGTAAAATCCTAGAGTAGAAAAAAAAGAAAACCAACTGAATAAACACATCAAGGTAAACATATGCCTTGAAACCAACAAAGTTACAAGCCATAATAAGAAATAGAAAGACATGGCTCCATCAAAAAAACAAATTATAAAACAGTAGGAGATGCATAACATGGAAGAACTTATCAGAGATATCCAAAAAAGTATCATGAATCAACTTAATGAAGTGAAGGAAGAGATTAAGGATATTAAGAAGACACTGGGAGAACATACCAAAGAAAATGAAAACATGCATATAAAGATAATGGATATCATGGTGATAAATGGCACAATGCCAGAAATAGAAAATACACTGGAAGCACATAATAGCAGACTTGAACAGGAGGAGGAGAGAATCAGTGATGTGGAAGACAGTATATCTGCATTCATACATATAGTAAAACAGAAGAGACTTCGAAACTTGAATGACACACAAAACACAGAAACATAAGCATAATAGGCATCGCAGAGGGAAAAGAGAGGAAAAGGAGCAGAAAGAGTGTTGGAGGAAATGATGGCTGAAACTTTCCCAACTCTTGGGTGGGACATAGACATGTGTCAAAGAAGCACAGCACACCTCACTCAGTATAAATCCTAACAGACCTACCTCAAGACATATACTTGTCAAACTGCTCAATGCTCAAGGCAAAGAGAGAATAATGAAAGCAGAAAGAGAAAAGAGATCCAATATATACAAGTGAATGTCAATAAGATTAAGTGCTTATTTCTACTCTGAAACCATGTAGGCAAGAAGGCAGTGGTGTGACAAAGTTAAGGTGCTAAATGAAGAAGAAAAAAATTAACTGTCGGTCAAGAATTCTGTATCCAGCAAAGCTGGCATTAAAAAATGAGGGAGAGTTCAAAATCTTCACCAATAAACAGAAGTTACTAGAGTTTGTCACCAAGAAACCTGCCTTTCAAGAAATACTAATGGGAGTTCTTTAGGTTGAAAAGAAAAATCAGGAGTGAGAGGGTTGGAGGAGAGTATATGAAACAAAATTGTTTGTAAGAATAACAAAAAGGATAAAAAAGTGAAAGAAAAATATGTGAAATACATAAACCTAAAGAAAAATTGGCTAATGTAAGTAATTTCTTGACAGTAATAACTTTGAATGTTAATAGATTAAACTCTCCAATTAAGAGACACAGATTGGCAGAATGGATAAGGAAATATGCCTATCTCTATGCCTTCTCCAAGAAACTCACCTTAGAGCCAGGAATGCAAGGAGGTTGCTAATGAATGGGTGGAAAACAATTTTATATGCAAACAATAACCAAAAAAGAACGGGAGTAGCTATACTAATATTGGACCAAATAGACTTTAAAAGCAAAATTATTGTAAGAGACAAGGAAGGGTACTATATATTAATAAAAGTGATAATCTATCAGGAAGAAAGAACATTCATAATTATGAACCTAACCAAGGCACCACAAAATATGTGAGACAAACATTGAAAAAATAAGTGGAAAAATCGATGCCTTTACAATTATAGTAGGGGTTCTCTCGGAAACAGTATCAACGGGAGATATCTGTCAATAATATGAGATTTTAAAAGAGTCTCTCAGGCAACCGTGGGGATGCACAAGTCCAGGTTCCGCAGGCAGGCTGCAAACCAGGGGCTCCGATGAAAGTCTGGTGAAAGGTCCTTGATGAGTTTCTGGGAGAAGTTGCCTGTCCAACAATGAGCTGGGAAATTCTATCTGAATGTTGAAATCACTTCCCCTTTTAAGTCATTCAACTGATTGTATAAAAGCATCACCCATTGATGACGTAATCTCCCTGATTGATGCAGATGTAATCAGCCATCCATGCAGTAAACTCACTGGTGATTGAAGTCCATAAATACTCTTTTTTTTTTTTTAAAGATTTTATTTATTTATTCATTTATCCCCCCCTTGCTGCTTGTGCTCACTGGGTCAGCTAACCACGCCGTGCGGGCGGGCTTGACTTCACCAGGAGGCCCCGGGAACTGAACCTGGAGCCTCCTATATGGTAAACGGGAGCCCTACTGATTGAGCCACAGCCGCTTCCCCATAAATACTCTTGTATTACAATTA
>JAKSZT010040643.1:2028447-2069423 GCA_026826555.1 Tolypeutes matacus | reverse complement strand
TCATCATATTATCTTGATGGGTTTGTTCAGTTGATTAGCTTTTCTCTATGCTCTAGGATTTTATTTAGCTGTTGGTTCTGCGTGTGAGTTAAGTTTTCTCTTTGGCAGTTTTTCTTCTTATTTTATTTCCTTACTTCTTTCTATGTTCCCTTGAAGGCAAAAGGTTAGGGCCAGAGGAATCAAAAGATGTAAGAAAGGCAGAAGGATAATAGAAATATTGATAAAAGTTAGAAGAGGGGCAAAATGAGACTTAATGAGATGAATATTTAACTTGTGTAGGCAGTGTAGAGTACTAGGAAAAAATATGGAGTTCCTATAATGGACTGGGAAAACAAATGGAGGAATATATATATATAGTGATTTAGAAGGCTAGAATTATGAGGAGGTAGAGAAATAGTAGAGAAAGGTCTGAAAGGAAAAAGTTAATACTAATAAAAAAAAAAAAGAAAAAAGAAGAAGAAAACAAAATAGATGGGATAGAAATTGACACCCTTAAGTTGTGGGCCTATGAAAAAATGTTGTCTCTAAGAGCCACAACAGAAAACAGAAGGCAGAAACATGCAGGAAGGATAAGCGATAGTTTGTAATACAGAATCAATATATACAGCGAGTGGGAAATTACTGAATAAGAAGCCCAGCAAATAAGCTACCAGCTGGCAGCACCTATTTAAAAAAAAAATAGAAGGAAAAAGGAAGGGGGGAGGAAAATGGGAATAATAGCAATAGACCAGAAAGTAACAGAGAGAAACCAAAGATCCACCCAGGCAAGCAGTCAAACAGAGCTAAGGTGGGTCAATGATTACCCTAGGGTCCACGTGGATCCATCCTGCCTACTTGTGTTTATCAATGAATTTCCCCACAGGGTTCTATATGCAGGTCCTGAAGCAGCTTTTAGCTATTAAACTAAATTAAAAAGAATTTATTTTTCATTTGTTGAGGTGACCTCACTTTTTTTTTTTTTTTTTTTCAGCCAAATGCAGGACCCAAAATTATTCCTCCTCTAGACCAACCCCCTTACGGAAGGGACCCTAGCAGGGCCCGTGGAAATTAATCAAGCACGTCCCACTTTCCGCACTCCCCAGGTTAGCTGAAACTCTGATGTTAGTCAGTGAGGAGTGCTAAAGACGGCGGATTCCGCCCCTTCTGGCGCCGAGCTCCAGCGTCACCGGGCTGCTCAGTAAATCAGTTTGAGTGCAGATTCGCGTCTGCTCTCAGCTGGTGCTGCTTCAGTTCGGCTTATCTGCTCCCCAAAGCTATGGGGCGGTGCAGGCAGCCAGATCGATGTCTAAAAATATAAAATACCCTTCCCTGTCTTCCAACCGAACCCTCCCTCTTTTGGGAACTGTCCCTTCCTCCTGGCTCCGTAGCCACCCGGGTCTTATCCCTGGGTGCCTAGGGAAATCAGCTGCGTTCCCCGACCAAAATCCCCCCTCCAGTTCACCAGGTGCTGACTAGCTCGTTTGCTCTGTTCACACAAGGTCCAAGGGGCGCCAGGCAGCCAGCTCTCTAGAAAATAAAACTTTTTTGCCCTGCCCGCGGCTCCAAATGGCCGTTTTATTTTTTTTTTCCGTAACCGCGGGGCTCAGCCGCCAGTGCCAACCTCCACCGGCAGCCTCAAAACTCACGAATCTCCACCGTTCGGTCCACGCCGCCGATCCACGCAGATAGATGTCCCAAGCTTCTCACTCCACGCTTGCACAGCACAGACCCCCGGGCAGGACCCCGTCCCCAATCCGCCTTGCTCTGGGAGCTTGCAGTGTGTGCCCTCCTACACCAACGCCATCTTCTTAATGACTTTAGAATGATTAAAATTATACAAAGTAATTTCTCTGACCACAATGGAATGATACTGGAAATCATTAAGGGATAGAGAACCAAATTAGGCAAAACGATAAGGAAGATAAACCACAGACTTTTAGACAATCAGTGGGTCAAGGAGTAAATTGCAAAAGAAATCACTAACTATCTTGAAAGAAATGAAAATGACAACACAACATATCAAAACCTATGGAATGCAGCAAAAGATATGCTAACAGGGAAATTCATAGCCATAAATGTCTATATTTAAAAAGAAGAAAAAGATAAAGTCAAAGACCTAATTGCACAATTGGAGGAATTAGAAAAAGAACAAAAAACTAATCACAAAGCAAGTAGAAAGAAGGAAATAACAAAGATTTGAGCAGAACTAAATGAAACTGAGGTTAAGAAAGCACTAGAAAAAACAAACAAAACCAAAGCTGTTTCTTTGAGAAGATTAATAAAATTTACAAACCCTTAGCTCAACTAACAAAG
This sequence comes from Tolypeutes matacus, assembly GCA_026826555.1. Classification (NCBI taxonomy): domain Eukaryota; kingdom Metazoa; phylum Chordata; class Mammalia; order Cingulata; family Chlamyphoridae; genus Tolypeutes; species Tolypeutes matacus. The sequence continues at coordinate 2,067,131 of JAKSZT010040643.1, read as the reverse complement.
AAAAAAAAGGGAAAAGATCAAATACATAAAATAAATGAGGAAGGGGATATCACCACTGACCCTACAGAAATAAAGAGTATCATAAGAGTATACTTTGAAAAATTGTATGCCAACAAGACAGATAGCATAGAGGACATGGACAAATTCCTAGACATGCACAAGCAGCCTATACTGAAGAAAGAAGAAATTGATGAATTCAACATACCAATCACAAGTAACAAGATAGAATTAATTATCAAAAACCCCCAACTAAGAAGAGCACAGGACCAGATGGCTTCACAAGTAAATTTTACCTAACATTCAGGAAAGAACTAGCACCAATCCTGCTTAAACTCTTCCAAGTATAGAAGTGGAGGGAACATTGCCTAACTCATCCTATGATGCCAACATCACCCCAATACCAAAACCACACAAAATCACTATGAGAAAGGAAAACTATAGACAAATCTCTATAATGAACCTAGATAATAAAATCCTCAAGAAAATACTTGCTAACCATATTCAACAATACATGAAATAAATTATACACCATGACCAAGTGTGTTTCATCCTTGCTATGCAAGGATCGTTTAACATAAGAAAATCAATAATGTAATATACCACATTAACAGATCAAAAGAAAAAAAATCACATGATCATCTTTGTAGATGCAGAAAAAGCATTTGTCAAAATACAGTGCCATTTCTTGATAAAAACACTTCAAAAGATAAGAATAGAAGGAAACTTCCTCAATAAGATAAAGTGTATATATAAAAAACCCATAGCTATCATCATATTCAATGGTATAATCCTAACATCTTTCCCTCTAAGATCCAAAACAAAACAAGGATGCCTGCTGTAAGAGCTCTTATTTAATATTGTGTTAGAAGTACTTGTTTGAGCACTTAGGCAAGAAAAAGATATAAAATGCCTCCAATTTGGTAAGGAAGAAGTAAAAGTTTCACTATTTGCAGATGATATGATCCTGTACATAGAGAGCACTGAGAAATCTGCAGCAAAGTTTCTAAAGCTTATAAATGAATTCAGTATAGTGGCAGGTATAATAATAATGTGCAAAAATCATTTTGGCACAACAATAATGAGCAATATGAGGAGGAAATCAAGAAAAAAATTCCATTTACAATAGCCACTTAAAGAATCAAAGAACTTGGAATAAATTTAACTAAAGATGTAAAGAACTTGTATGCATAAATCTACACAACACTGTTTAAGGAAATCAAAGAAGACCTAAATAAAGAGAAAAATATATTCCCTTTTTATGTATAGGAAGCCTAAACATTATTAAAATATCTATCTTACCCAAACTAATTTACAATTTTAAAGAATCCCAATAAAAATTCCCACAGATTTTTTACTGAATTGGAAAAGCTAACTATGATGAAGGACAAAGCACCTTGAATACCCAAAGATGTATTGAAAAAGAAAAATGAAATTGGAGGAATCACACTACCTGACTTTAAAACATACTACAAAGCTACAGTGGTCAAAACTGCATGCTATTAGTATAAGGATAGACATACTGACCAATGGAACTGAATTGAGAGTTCTGATATACATCATCACATATACAGTCAACTGATCTCCAAAAAGGCCATCAATCCCATTCAACTGGAGAGAATGGCCTTTTCAATAAATGGTGATTGAAGAACTGGATGTTCATACCCAAAAAAATGAGAAAGGAACACTATCCCACAACTTATACAAAAATTAACTCAAGATGGATCAAAGATCTAAATATAAGAACCAAGACCATAAAGACCTTGGAAGATAATGTAGGGAAGCATCCACAGGATCTTGTATTAGGAAGTGGTTTCATGAACTTTACATGCAAAGCACGAGCAACAACAAAAAAAATAGATAAGTGGGACTTACTCAAAATTAAATGCATTTGCACTTCAAAGGAGTTTGTTAAGAAAGCGAAAAGGCACCCTACTCAATAGGAGAATATATTTGGTAACCATATACCTAATAGGGTTCTAATATCCAGCATATATAAAGAAATCTTACAACTTGAAAATAAAAAGACAAACAACTCACTTAAAAAATGGGCAAGTGATTTGAATACACTTTCCCAAAGAAGAAAAACATGGCTAAAAGCACATGAAAAATGCTCAACATCACTAGCTATTAAGAAAATGCAAATCAAAACTACAATGAGATATCATCTTATATCCATTAGACCGGGGGCTACTGAAAAAAAAAACACAGGACTACAAGTGTTGGAAAGGATGTGGAAGAAAGGGAGCACTTTTCCACTGATGGAGGGAATGTAGAATGTTGCAGCCATTGTGAAGGATAATTTGGTGGTTCTGCAGGAAGCTTCCTATAGAACTGCCATATGATCTAGCAATCCCACTGCTAGGTATGTAGCCAGAATTGCAAGCAGGGACATGAACAGATATTTGCACACCGATGTTCATTCTGGCATTATACACTATTGCTAAAAGTTGGAAACAGCCCAAATATCCATCAACATATGAATGTATAAAACAAACTGTGGTATATACGTGCAATGGAATATTACTTAGATGTAGGAAGGAATGCAGTATTAACACACGGGATAACATGGATGAATTTTGAAGACCTTATGTTGAGTGAAGCAAGCCAGGCACTGAAGGACAAATATTACATGACCTCACTGATATGAATTTAAAAAATTGAGCAGACTCACAGAGCTACAGTCTGGAAGATAGGTTTGAAGGAGACAAAAAGGGAGTAGAGGGTTGTTAGTAAATGCCCAATTCAGCAAAATCTATAATAAGTTAGAAGGGTGTACTTGTGCAGTGGATGGGCATGAGAGTGGTACATTGATGCTATTGGGTTCCACTGTGCTGGCCTGTGAGGGAGATATGGTGGGGGGTTGGGTGGGACTCTCCATGGAATTGGGGTGATGATCAGGGGAAAGAACATGTGAACTTTGGGTATTTGCAGGTCTCTGGTTAAAACTACAACGTTGGGAATGTTTTTTTGGTATATACAGCAGGGAAAGGGTACTGATGTATGTGTTGGAGATAGGGGGACATACAGGACAGGGCAAACCTGGGACAGGTTTCTGTGGAATAGGTAAGTGTTCATCTTGTCATAGTATATCAGTGGTTGGAGACCCATATAATAAACAAGAAAATATTAAACTCCCATCTTGGGGAGTCCTACTATGTTCTCATACAGAGGGGAAAGATTTTCTTGAGAATATAGGCACTGTGTAATAAGAGAAAACCGACAAGTATGTCGAGCTTGGTCCATTATTGTATGTAATTATGAACCTTATACTTCAAAAACTGAAACTTAGGAATTAACATTGGTCTTGAGGAGTGGGGTAGGGAAGAATAAAATAAATGGAACATAGGGCATTTTTAGGGCATTAGAATCATTAGAATTGTTCTGCATGATCTTGCAATAATACCTACAGGCCATTTTAAATTTCATCAAAATTTATAAAAGTGTATGGTCCAAAATGTAAATCATAATGTAAATCTTTGACCATGGTTAATATTAATAGCAATGCTTAAATATTTTACATCAATTGTAATAAATTTACCACCCACATGTAAAGTGTTATTAATGGGGGAAAGGGGGAAAGAAGAGGATGTTGAATATATGGGAATCCACTATATTCTGTATGTGACTTTTCTGTAACCTAAAGCTTCTTTGAACATAAAATAAAATAAGAAAATAAACTCTCCCTCCTTCAACTTCCCATTTATTGTCACCTTGTAATATTCAGAGAGCACTTGGATTATGGACCTGAAGAGAGAAATGCTTTCGGATAATCATTAGCCCACATACCAGTAATTTATGCTCAAAGACAGGATGGGGTTGTAAAGTGCTTTTATAATGCAATATTATTGTTAAAGGCAAGGGTTGACTTTTTTTGTTTTATTTTGACATGGCATGTCCTGAAATAAATATCAATTCAATATGGCAAAAAAATAAAAATAAAAAAAATAAATAAATAAAACAATGGGGGAACACACAGAAGAAAATGTCACTGTACATACAAGACAACAGATCTTACAATGATGAAAGACATAATGTCAAAATTATTTTTATTTCAATTTTTTGTGTTTTATTTGTTATTTTTACAGTATCATTATTATTTCATTTTCTTATTAATTTTATTTGGTTATTTGTTCGTTTCATTTTTGAATGACTTTTGAATCACAGAAGAGTTACAACTGTGTCAGGGGAGGATCATTGGTGTGGGGTGTTAGTGATGGGGGATGCATGGGAGGAGATTCACATGGGGCATACTGCAAAAGCATATGAGTGTGTTCAAGTGTTCATGGGGCATTGTCATGGTGGATGGAGATCCACATGATAATCAAAAGAATATCAAATTTCCATCCTGGGGAGCTCTGCCACATTCTCTAATGGACAGCAAGAATTCCCCAAGTACAATGGCAGTGCCTAGTGAAGGAGGTTGGATAATTGTGACAGTCCCTTGGTATTGATGACTGTACTTATGGCTTTTTTTAAAAGTGAAACTTAGCCTAGTATTATATGTGGTCTAATATTTAGCTCTGGAGATCCTCCTTGTCACTAAAATGTGGCTTCCCTCTAAGCCAAACTCAGCAAATAAATGCATTACCTTCTCCCCATTATTGGACTTGACTTCCAGGGATGAGTTCCCTGGCACTAAGGGATTATTACCTAGCCCCCCTAGCAATGGACCTGGAAAAAGACTTTGATGAAAAGAGGCAAAGGATAAATACAAATAAGTTTTTATGGATCAGAGATTCAAAGTGAATCAAGAGGTCATTACTGAGGTTGCACTTTTGTACATCTCAGCAGGATCTCATTGACTGCCACATTAAATATTGCCTCAAATAGCAGGGCTCCTGAGTGTTATGGAGACATCTAGACACTATAGGCAGGGCAGACAACTTAGGAGTTAGGCACCCTGCCAAAGGGCCCTATTTTGGAATTTATGCTCCCCAATGTGACAGTTAGACTCATTTGTAGTTTCCCTACACAAGGCTTTACTGCCACTTCTATTTGAACCTACAGTTAGTACCATACTTGATAGATATATGTCTAAGAGACTTAAATTTTTGGACTATCTATGCACCAGTTGGGCCCTGAATCTCAACAGACTTGCAACAACTACTCTTCAGTTCATTGGACTCACTCAGGACAACTAACAAGATGATAATGGACAATGCCAATCCCAAGGAACAGAGAGAGTCTGCAAGTGCAAGGAAGTTAGTCCCATCCATCTGCCCCATAGGATAAGCCCCCCTCTCAATTAGAGGCAGAGTGGGTGTCACCATGCCAGAATCCTCAGAATTGGGGAATGAATGATGGGCTAAAGTAGACTTGCTGTCATTCTACTATAGAATTATTGTTATTCTAGTCATGGAAGAACTTTTATCATTGATGTGGAGGCAGTGGCAACCAGAGATTCTGAAGCTATGGAAGGGGAAAACAATATGGTGGCATTTTCAGGACATTGGAATTTTCATGAATGACATTGCAATGATGGATACAGGCCATTATATTTTGTCATAACTTACAAAATTGTGTGGGACAGAGTATAAACTCCAATGTAAACTATAATCCATGCTTAGTGGCAATGCTGCAATATGTGTTCATCAACTGTAACAAATGTTACATTAATGAAGGATTTGTTAATTTGGGAAAGTGTGGGAAAGGTAAGGAGTGGGGCTTATGGGAATCCCTTATATTTTTTATGCAACATTTCTGCAATATAAGTATTTTTTAACAATTTAAATTAAAAATGTTAAAAATGGTACTAACTAAAAGCAGTTCACATCCATAGGATTAGATTAACATTAAGACCATGTTTTTCTGGGATACCATAACACCATATATCTGATAAAGGTTTAATATCCAGAATATATAAAGAACTGGTACAATTCAACAACAAAAATGCAAACAACCTAATTTAAAAGTGGACAAATGACAGGAATACTCTTTCAAAGATATACAAATGTCCAATAAGCAAAAGAAAAAAATGTTCAAAACCAGTGTTCATTAAGGAAATGAAAATAAAAACCATATTGAGATACCACTTCAACCCAAGACATTAGCTATTTTAAAAAACAGAAAATATCTAAGGTTGGTAAAGGTGGAGAATTTGGAACTCTTATACATTCTTAGTGTGATTGTAAAACTGTGCAGTCACTATGGAAAGCAGTTTGGCAATTCCTTAGAAAGTTGAACATAGAATTTCTCACTTCTTGGTATTTATCCAAAATAATAGAAAGCTATCATTCAGATAGATATATGTACAACAATCACCATAGTAGCATTATTCACAATAGTCAAAATGTGGAAGCAACTCAAGTGTCCATCAAGATATGAATTGTTAAACAAAATGTGGCCTATATATATACTGAGATATTATTCAGCCATGAAAGGGAATAAAGTTTTGATATATGTCATTTTATTGATTAACCTTGCAGACATTATACTGAGTAAATTAAACCAGACACAAATAGTTGAGAATTGTGTGATCTCACTTACATGAAATACCTAGAATAGGTAAATTCATAGAGACATAAAGTAGAATACAGGTTACCCGGGACCATAGTCAGGGAGTTATAGCTTACTGGGTGTATGATTCAAGTTTGAGGTAATGAAAAATTTTGGGTTATGAGTGTGAGTTATTGTGGTAGAATTCTCTGAATTTTTAAAATATCATTGAATTGTACACTTGAAAGATGACACAATAGGAAATATTGAATTTTGCATGCTACTAAAATTGAAAGTTTTAAATATATAAATATATTATATACAAAAAACATTGTTTTGCTTTCTAGGTAGCACATTATAATCTATTTGCTTTAAAATAGAAATAGGTATGCCAGAACAGTTCACCCTTTTATAGTCAGCTTTTTAATAATATCCAGGAAAGGTAAATATACTAAACATATTTGTTGACTAACTGAGAATGAAAGATGGAATGGAATGATGAACTAATTAAATCTTAAATCTCGTTACCAAAAATTCAGGCAGTGCTTTAATCATACTTTAATATTATTTTAACCTTATGAGAAATAGTGACCACAGGCATATTATTCTTTAAAATATTCTTTTAAATATTCACAGCATTTACTTCTTCTTGATATTTCTTATTCTTAATATGGGTTTGGCATATTTCAAGCTCCTAAAAAATACAAAGGAAAATAATGAAGTAAATGACAAGTTGTGGAAAACCAAGAAGACATTATCAGAACTGTTAACAACTCAAAGCTACTCAGTGCAATGAATTTAAATCTTTGAAGCTCTTATTTTTGTGATACAAATATTCACATGAAGATCATGTTGGTGCTGCCTCTGTGACTTAGGCCAAAACATGGTCTGTACCATGTACTATAGAACCTCAAAACAATAGATTCATTACCTCCTTAGCTCTGAAAATTTCTTTCTCTGTTTAATATTTCTTAAACAGTGCAAAGTTTTTGTTTTTAAAACTACTGTTTTTACACTAAATATTGCTGATGATTTCCTTTATAGTTCAAACTCTCATGTGTAAGTTTATGATTAATTTTACGGAAATATTTTACACTTCCAAGATGTGAATATGTTATTGAAGAAAGTTATCTTGGGAAAGCAGACAATATTCTGACATTTTTTATTATTGGATCTAATGTAATCTCAATCACAAAATTTCACTTTGAAAATATTTGAACAACCGTATTCACAACACACACATTGGTATAATAAATAAACATCATACCTCTATCAGTGACCTTTAGCCAAGTGTTATGATACATACTTTATTTATTAAAATAAATATAGTATAATAAATAAGGTATGTTTCTACTGACTCAAACCTCTCCTTTTCCATCTATAGGCAAATGATATCTATTTCATGAATGTTTTGTGTTTTCCAAAACTCTCCTTACTTCATTTACTAATATGTAATTGGATAACTAAACTAGATAGTTAAAGAGAAAAATGGTAGAATTTTCCTACTTTTGTAGTTCTATAATTTGTTGCATTTAATTAATAAAATTTGTATCATTTTGTGGTTCATTTTTTTTTCCACTCAGCAATAAAATTTTGAGATACACTTCTTGCTCTCACTTTTCTTTTCTTTTTTTAATTTGAACATAGCTTTACCTTTTATTTCATGGAATATGATCATTTGTTGAATTGAAAGCATTGAGAGTGGGAATGTGGTTCTGGTACAAATTCTGAATAAAAAGGCCAACATTCCCCACTCCCCCATGACCACTAAAAATAATAGGTTCAGGTTTCCTGATGTAAGACATCTCATTTATCACAGCAGAAGATGATTAACAACATTATTAACTTTAAATTCTACAGGAAAGGCCTTTATTGGCAAATTATAAGTTTTTACTAAAACTAGTATAACTTCACTTGGTTAATATTCACAAAAAGATGTTAGAGAGAAATTAAAATGCACCTTAGTTTTTGTTTTATTTTGTTTTGCAATCTGAGCTCAACCCAGGTCTCCTTTACTACAGAATGCAAAGAAGACACCCACGAGGCAACCCCACTGCTGTTAATAACTAGATTTTAGAAAAAGTTTCTTCCAGGAGAATGCACATATTTTGAAGTAAGTATCACACTTAACATGTAATTTAAAGTTAGGAAAGAAACTTTCTGGAAGCCACAGTTTGTTTCCATTCTCTACTTTGGAAATAAAAAAATGTCTTATGGATCTCACCTGGAGTGGAAGAGTTCATTGGTCTAGGCTGTGCTATGAGGTCATTCATCAGCCAACCTCAGGCCTGGCCCTTTCTTGAGCATCTCCATCAGAGGTGCCTAGAGTAGGGGCAGAATGTTCTCTTTTGATCACAGTCATCATGTGAAATGATTCTGGAGTCTTCTCAGGTCTTCCTTCATTCTCTGTGAAAATGCACAAGCAACTTGTTTTATAAAGTAGGGTAAGCATCCAGTCCTTTGAAGCCAGGGAGAAGGGGCTGAAGACCCAGCAGAAAGAAGAGGGCTGGCTGCTGTAGCTGGTCATCAAGGGACTTAAAGGCAGGCTGCCAGATCTGGCCTTAGAACAGAGGAATCCTCCACTGTGTCAGAGACAGACATTTCTAGAAATGCTAGGGTAAAAGAAAAAAAAAGTAAAGGATGTGGGTGATTGCCTTTATCAATGCAACAAAAGACAGGGAAGATAGAAGAACAAGATGTCCTTTGCTTCAAGGCAGTAAAATAACCAATCTCAACATCCAAAATAACAATTTTCTTCTGGATGGCTGTCAAAGAGAGTGTGGTGGTGGCCTTTATCCATAATTTGAAAAAGTTTAGGTTTAAAGTATCATGATTAATCTCCATGAGTCTATGCCTAATGGTAGTACAAATACACTTTTATTATCATCTATATAAAAGGTGTCAGAGAGGAAATAAATGGAAAACATCAGAATGTTTGGAAATTTATCCAAGGATGCTCCTCATTCTGGTTTCATGCTTTTGAGGAGCTTTTTTGCTGAAACCTTCAGAACTAGCTTCCTTTGGACTGGGTATAGGTTTAAAGTTTTTTAATCATCAGTTATCAAGGGAATAAGAAAGTTGAACTCCTCTGATAAGCCAACCTCTTATGATTGCCTTTGATCACATACTCACTTCTTGGGATAGTCACATGAACAGGGATGTTACTCCCTGAGAGCTAGGCCATGACAGGTATTCACACAAACTTGTTTGCTGATGAAGGATGTCAGTATTGTTCTGAAGGTCATACATTAGAAGAGGACTTTTCAGATTGCTACATAAATATGAATGCATTGCTGCTGTGCTAACAAGGTTTCTTTTTCCTGAAGGGCCTATTATTTATAGACTGCAGAGGGAGACCACAAATAGGCAAAGGTCACAAAGTTTAGTGCCACACTTTCAGGTGGAAGTCATTGTTATTTTACACCATTTCCTGACCCCTCTTAATCAAATTGGTCCCATTTTCTAGCTTCAAAATATGTTAATTTATTTACTTTATAAAAAGTCAAGTGTTTTGTGGCCTCAACTATTTCCCTGTAGATACCAATGCAAAGGGATTAATTTTAGTATAGAAATTATATTAATTAATGTTTTTAACTGATTATTTCTGTAAAATAAAAGGAGAGCTCATGCTTTGCCTGTTAAAATGATCATGTCCAGGCTCTTTCTTTCCTTCCTCTTTTCCTCCTTCCTTTCCTTTTCTTCCTTTCTTCCCTTCCTTCTCTCTTACTCTCTTTCTTTCTTTCACCAATTTCCTCTATTCAAAGTCAACAGCATTTGTGTAGATCCAGTCCTTAAACTGGTGGGAGAGAACAAAAGGAAAATCTGCATCACCCCCTTGAAGTGGGAGAACTCAGATACTGAATACCCACTGCCCTACCCTAGGTCTTTCAGCAGGGTGAAGCCCAGAGCAGTGGAGCACTAGGTGGAGGAATTCCACTGCAGAGCCATATCTATAGCATATTCCACTGTGCAAATTATACAGGGCCACCTATTTGTGGAATCAATTTCTGATCAGAAAGAATTTAGGGATAAGAATGGCTCAAACAATTCCTTATACATTTCCCCAATTCCTTTGTGCAGGGCAGGTCTAAACTCCTCTAAAACATGAACCAAGGATGGAGGCGTAAGATGGGAAGAGGTGATATTTGTCCATTAAACAGCAAAGAGTACCTCCTTGATCCATTACCAAATCTAATGATCCTTTGCCAGGGGTGGAGAGAATCAAAATGTGCCAGTCATCTGGGGATGGGGGTGGGATGCTGACTGCTAAACAATAGTGTGGGAAGACCACCCCCACTTCATGCTATTGGATCACTCAATCCCTTAGCATTCTGACTCAGTATAAGACCTAGTGATGGGAGGAATACAACACAGGGAGAACAACTTGGTGCTTCCAAGACTGGAATTCTGTATGCCCTCTTCCATATACACATAAAAGTAAAAAATACAACCCCTTCTTTTCATTCCAGAGTGGTAACTAAAAGCCCAAAATATTCATAGTCAGTCTTCCAGGTTACTATGATCAGCCTGAACACTTAAGTAGTCTCTTGAAAGAACTCAGAGTAGTGTGTCACCTAAGAAAAAGTGGGACACAAGTTTCCTCATAGTAGCAAAATCTTTGAAGGTCCACTATATTATAACATTTGCAAATATATTAAATTGAATATTAATATAATGAGTAAAACTTCTTTGGAGTTAAAAAAAAATGTTCCTTCTATTCTTTTCATCATAAGGAGTTGGAAAACGTTCTTTTAAAAGCTGTCTTAAAAGTTGTAGAGCTGTCTTGCTGGCTTTTTCATATCTCTGTCTTCAGGAGGCCCACTCTCAGAAAAAGCTCATCTAGATGGCTATGGGTTTCCTGGCAACAAGCTCAGAGGTGTGGGTTCTTTGCTAAACCTCAGCACTCATGGCAAAGTTGGCCCCTCCAGTGATGGAGTCTGAGTTATCCAGTTTTCTAAGGTTTGGGTGGCTGGCCTGGTACTTCTCTGCTCTTCTTTACTTGTAATAATTGCTTCTTTTAATCTGCTGCTGCGCTTGGGGTGAGGTGCATTGTTGTATAAAGCATGTAGCTTATTTTTAAGGAGGTACCACAGATCAAAACCTGGACCTTTTATGCATGAAGCAGGTGCTCAACAACTGAGCTAAATCTGCATTACCATAGGTTATACTCTTGTACACACTTTTAGATGAAAAAAAGGGCACACGTTTTTTACCTAGAGTCATAGTCATTAAGTATTGCTGGTCCAGTGTTGCTACCAAGATTGATTATGTCCAGATCAAACTCATAACTTATATTTAATTTCAGCAAATCAATAAAACAATATTAGGTATCTAATAAGTATTGATAGAGAGTTTATTGCATCATTTACTATTCTTTCCTATCCAATATGATTAGGTAAAAATGACAGATCAATTATCAAAAACTCATGTGTGTTAATATTAGAGAGCACATTTTACTATGAATTTTCAGATGTATTTTTAACAGATTATTTAATCAAATTTCTTCCAAAAATGATATTTTCAAAATATGTACATTGCTTGATGACTCTAATTATATCAGTTCTATATTTATGTTTCTATACCTTCTAGCATTACCTAGGTAAGGGTTACATGTTATGTATATTTATATGCACATCCTTCTAATAATATCACCATCTTTTTTTAGATAAATTAAAACTTCCTTACTTTGAGATTAATACTTACCATTAGTCAACGTTGTTGAAACATTTCTTCCAGTATGATATATCTAGAAATATCTCAAATTCCAGTTTTTATCACAATGAAAATATATAAACTATTTATGAAACCTGATATTTCTGTGATATAATATTTGTTTCCTCTAAGTTAACTTAGATTAATTTTTACTCTGTAAATTTTTTTTGAGGTCAAATAAATCAAAGAAAAATTTTGTTCAGGTTCTTTTCAAATAGAAAGTTCACAAGCAAATTATGTCTCACCTGTATTCTAGGGAGCTGCTCTGAGCATGAGCAGAGCAGAGGATCCCTTGTTGTTCACCATCATAACGTCAAGACATCTCTTATATTGACGATTATGGATTATGCAATATTTGGTCATCTCTGGGACTAATTTGCAAGGAAGATTCCTTGACAAGATGCCAAGGATTAAACTTCAAGGACTAATACATCTGTGTCAGGTTTGTGACAGAAATTTGCCTTCCTCTTAGATGACACAATGTTGAGCAGCATTTTTGATTTTCCTTTGTGATGTTCTAATTTATGACTGGGTAAAAAGAGTAGGTATTTCTAGAGAAATGCTTAATTAACCTGTGGCTGAAAGACCAGATCATTAACGACCACGAATGTATTAACTTATTTTTCTCAGTGAAATAATTTAACATTTAAAAGTGTGACACTATCAAAGGATTGAACACTGCTCATTATACAAAAATTATTAGTCAATGAAATTCAATAAAATAAATTATTTCATTGCTCTTAAAAGTGGAAATCATTCATAAATGTTATTTTAGATGTATTTTTCTTGCAAGTATTTTCCTTTGTGCGTATAAAGCTTCTTTATATTTATGCTTATATATTTATATAATTTAACCACTGCTTAATTTAAGACATTTTTATTTAATGTTATTTATTATCTATTATGCACCTTGACCAATATTTAAAAACACTCTTAAAAATACACAATTTCTAGAATTTTGCATTGACTGTTGCAAGATAACTAACAAGATTGTGCACCAGTTAATGAATGGGCATTTCTGAGGTATCACAACAAAAACCTGTTTCTCTAGTCAGGTAAGGGAGTATCAACTGATTAGTAAACACAGCAGATGAATTGTTTTATTCAGCCACAAAAATGTTCTTGCAAGTTATATTATTATTTAAATGTATTGGCATTCATTAAATTAAATAGTAGGAAATAAAGTAAAAAACATTGGTGAGATGAGTAAAGTTTCTATAATTTTATTAATGGTCCAAAGCTTCTTTCTTCTATATACAACTAGATGAAATTCATTCTTGTAAATATTTCATTAATTAATGTAATGAAATGAATTTGCATGTAGAATAAGAAGCAACTGGTACCAGGAATCTGTTTACATGGCAGAATTTTAGGAGACAAGATGATAGTATAGATCAAAGGAATTTGAAAACAATATATTATGCATGTGATGAATTTTTGAATGTATAATTATTATAATTATTCAATTTGACAAAAATCCAATGATAATGAGAAATGATTATTTTCAGATTAAAAAGCCAGCATCAATTTATTTCATAATATGTGACTTTAACTTTTAAGATGTTCTATGTCAATACCAATTCAATAGGGTCTTCTCACTCTTTGAAAATCATGGAGTTTTTCTTCCAGTATTGAAATCAATTCTTTCAGTCACTTAGTGTATTTTCAAATAAAATAATAGTCAAAGAAAGAATAATTTACAAAACTTTTTTGATTAATCATTTTTTTCTGAAACTTTATTGGTGGGTTTCAAATCTATGCTTTCTAATAGTAAGATTATGTTGGCAGAAGATCCAGAGTAAGAAACAAAAAGGAGGTATGACTTATTTGACATAAATTTAAAAAAAATTTAAACCTTATTCCAGACAAATGTCATTATTATTTTTATTAATTTTTCATTTATTTTTTTAGTTCTATTTATAGTGATAAAGAATTAGTGAGTAAAGATAAGAACAAGGATAAAAAAAAGAAAAATAAGAAAAAACAGAATAAAAGATAAATGATAAGAACAAGGAAGTGCATAGTTATACATTTTTGGTGAAGCTAAATCTGTTTAATGCCTTCTGACATGTGAGCAAGAGTTATGCTGAATTTCTTCAACATTATAAGATACAGTACATATTTAAGCTTTATTGTGTTTTTCTCATACTACAACATAATGTAAAAATTCTGATAATTCACCCTGGGCTTCTTTTTAGTTAATATATTATTTACTTTTAAATGTTATTTCTCTGATGGATTTTTAAAACATACTTCATTGCAGTATATTGTTAATGTTTGCTCTGAGGATACAATTTACATCCATAAATTATTTTATTTCTCTTAATATTACTATGATTATTTCCAGGCAATGAAGATGGCAGGATAAGGCATTTGAAAATCTGTTCACTGACAGAATCTTTGAAACACTCTAATCAATGGCCAGATCATCTTCCTCAAAACTCCAGAACATAATTCATTGATTGCAGTAACTTGGTTAGTCCAAGTCAAGAAATGTAGCCTAAAACTGTTAGACATCGATTTTTTTGTCTCAGGCTGAGCTTCTTTATGGGAGAGCTAAACTCTCAAGAACACCAACCAACACAGAACAAATTTCAAAATACAGTAAAAGGTGTTTTGGCATTGATTTATTGTTGTTGTTGTAAGTTCCTGAAACTCAGTGATGTATTTGACATATAAACAGCTGAGTACTATCTTAAGAAACAGAAAACTCAGGTTCTAAACAATATAGTTAAAATATGAAATAATAAAATATTCCATGAAAATAGTAACCAAAAGAAAGCTAGAGTAGCTAAACTAATAGATCAAATAGTTTTTAAGTCCAAAACTGTTAAAAGGGACAAATGAGTACAATTATATATGGGTCAAGTGTCATCTACAAGAAGACATAATATTATAATTATATATGCATTAAAACAGCAGAAACACACAGCAATGAAACATATGCTGACACTTTCGTAAGCAGAAATAGTTTCATGATTTAGTAATAGACAAAAATACCAATATTTAATAATGGTAAGAATATTTAAATAGAAGATAGATAAGAAATAGGAAGACCACAGTAATACTATAAGCAATCTAGAGCTAAGAGATATATGAAGACTATTTCAACCAACAAGATCAGAATACACATTCTTCTCTAGTGCACACAGGGCATTCTATAAAATAGTCCATCAGCTAGGTCACAAAAGAAGATATAATAAACTTAATAAATTTGAAATCATAGATGAAACCTTCTCTGACAACATTGAAATGATGCAAGGACTCACTACCAGAGGTATTACTGGAAAATTCACCGATATATGAAAATTAAAAAGAACATTCTTAAACAATCAGTGGTTCAAAGAAGAAATAGCAAAGGCAATTAGGAAATTTCTTGACATGAACAAACAAGAACAAAACATAACAAATCTTAGAGATGCAGCAAATGCAGTGGTGAAAGAAAAATCTATAGCACTGAGTTCTTACAACAAAAAAGGGGAAATATTTAAAAGAGGAGATCCAACCTCACAACTTGAGGTACAAGAAACAACAGCATAATAAACCCAAAGAAAGCAGTTAAAGGACATAAAAAAGATTATAGTGGAGATGAATGAAATAGAGAATAAAACGCAGTTGAGAACATCAATAAAGTCAAAAGATGTTACTTTGTAAAGATCAATAATATCAACATTACTTTATGAATCCTAGAAAGAGAAAGAATATGTTTGTAAACTAATCTAAGCTTCTAAATGTGACATCCTTTTGATTATATTGGATTCAGTTGAGGGGCCCCTGATTAAGTTTACTTGATAAAAATCAGTTTAGAACTTCAGATTGGGCTACATAAGTAAGTCCTAACTCAGTTGGAGTCCCTGCCCACTTTTTGGGCTGATATAAACAGATGCTCACACAAGAAGCCACACAAGAAGAGAGAGAGCTCTGTCATTTTTTATCCTGGAGCACTGATGAGAGATGACTCCTTCCCCTGATAGCTTAAAGCTGACCCCTGTGGAGCCTTAAAGAAGAGGAATTCCAGGAAGATGAGACCAGGGAGAGACTGCATGCCATCTTGCTTCAACTTGTTGCAGCTTATTTTCATAAGAAAGTACCTCTTATGGTATCTTGAGTTGGATACTCCACACCTTTGGGAGTGTAAGTTTTTACCCCAAATAAACATCTTTTATAAAAGCCAACAAATTACTGCTACTTTGCATTGGTACCCTTTTGGCAAACAAATACTACTACCTACACTGACTAAAGAAGAAGTAGAAGATCTCTATGGATAGAGATCAAAACAGTAATCTGAATATCCTAACAAAGAAAATCACAAGCCCAGAGAGACTCACTGGTGAATTGTGCCAACATTCCTAAAACAAAAATCCTCCACTAAATTGAATCAGATGTAACACTTCTGTGGCAGTTTGATATTATCTTATGAATCCCAAAAAAGGAAAGAATTTGTTCTTAAACTAATCTATTCCTGTGGGTGGGATACCATTTGATTGCATTAAATTTGGTTGAGGGTCCTTTGATTAGATTACTTGATAAGATCTCTTGAGGGCTATTGTTTGGACTATGTCAGTGAGCTGTGACTCTGGTTCAGTCCCTTCCCCATTGCTAGGTCTGATATAAACAGAAATACAGAGAGATTCAGACAGACATAGGAGAAAGAACCTGCCATATTTAAATCTGTCATGTGATAGAAGACTAGTAGATCACATAAGCATGAAGCCCCCAAGACCCTGGGCTCATGGAGTATATCAAGAGGAGATGAGGCCAGCTATGTACCTGGTACCATACAGCTGAACTCAGAAAGGGGGTGAAGCAGCCAGTACCTGTATATGACGCCTGGAAAGAAACAAGCCCTATGCCTGGTTGCCCCTAGCTGAGCTGAAATCTTGGCAGATACTGGTGGCCATCTTCCTTCAAAATGCTAAATGCGGCGGCTGACTTGGTGAGAAAGTATCTCTGATGGTTCTTCAGTTTGGACTTTTCACAGCCTTGGAACTGTAAACTTTTGCCCCAAATAACTCCACCTTACAAAAGCCAACCCATTTCAGGTACTTTGCATTGGCAGCTCTTTGGCACACTAAACAATGTCCTAACTTATTCTTCTGAGTAGTATCACACTAATACAAAAGCAAAATAAACTTCCTACAATAATATGAATATTTATAAATGAATACTCTCAAAACTCTAACAAACAAAATTCAAAAGCATGTTAAAAGAATTATACATGATGATCAAGTGAGATTTATTTCAAGTATTCAGCAGTGGTTCAATATAAGAAAATAAATTAATATAATGCTTCTAATTAGTAAAATCAAGTAAAAAAATCATTAAAAAATAAAATTAAAACAACCATCTAAATTGGTTCAGGAAAAAAATATTTGGATAAATCCAGCACTCTTTCTGTAAAAACAGTGAATAGTCTAGTAATATTAGGAAGTTAACTCAAAATGATAAACTTCATATATGAAAATTGCACATATATTCAAAGGCAACATCATATTCAAGGGCAAGACAAGGATGAACAATGTCACAAGTATTAGTCAGCATTGAAATGTGGGTTCTAGTCAGAGTAATTGGGCAAGAAATAAAAAAGGCATCCAAATTGGAAAGGAAGTAGTAAATTTTTCTCTGATTGCAGATGACATGATACTATATACATATTTCTCAAAAATCCCCAACAAAATAAGATCTAAGAAGTAATTCAGCAAATAAGTGTAAAATAACAATACACAAAATCAGTGATGTTTCTAACATTAATAATGTGTTAATCAGGGTTCTCAAGAGAACCAGAACTGACAGGAAGTACCTGTAAGTAGTATGAGATTTTATTAAATTGCCTCACATAACCATGCAGATGCACAAGTCCAAATATGTAGGGCAAGGTGCAATCCAGGAACTCTGCAGATATTTCCTTATGAGTTCCCCAGGAGATGCTGGCATTCTGTAATATAGGAATTCTTTCACTCTGAATGCTGAAATAAGTTTTCCTTTTAAGGCTTCAACTAATTGAATGAAACCTCAGTCATTGGTGATGGCAAACTCCTCAGTTGATTGCAAATATAATCAGCCATATATGCAATAAAACTGATGATTAAAATCCATGCAATGCCCTTGTATTAAAATAGCCCAGTGCTTCCTTCACCAAACACCTGTGCTCTATTACCTGACTGAGTGGACATATCAGTCCAACCAGCACAGTCAATACCTTGTCAACTTAGAAGCCATACTCATCACCTTATTCATCCTTAATCTCTGAATAAAAACAATACAGACTTTTTTTCCTCCTAACAATTACCAACTACCCTGTGTATAACCAGAAAAGTATGAATTCCCTCCAGAATAAGGTACAGGCCCTTGGGTAACACTCACTCTTAAACTTGGCATCCTTAAATAGACATGCAACTAATACAATTTATGTCATATGATAAGAGGAAAGGATAGGGTAGAAAAAATATATTCATTTTATGTATATGTACCAACACTTTCACAATGAAAAAAAAGGATGAATATTCATGGCCATTACTGTCCTTATTTCCATAATTGGTCACATGGTCAAAGTTCATATTTATCTCTACCTTCTTCCATGACACATTCCATGTTCCCTTTACTCTCAGCATGCACTTGGTTCTTTGATTTGTAACACAAACCTTCATTCCAGAAGATTTTGGGCCATTGTTAGATCTCCTTGGATTTAGTTGTTGCAATTTTCCATTGACTATAATCACAGTCTTAGTAGTACTAAGAGATCTCCTGTAATGTGGATAATCTCACTCTCCTGATTTTGTGATAATCAGGATAGGCTAAACATTTGCTATATTAGAAACCATGCATGTGTCACCAGAGCTAGTTTTTCTCCCTGGGTCTGGGTTTTAGAATGCTGGTGATAAACCAAGCCTGATTTATTATATGACCATTCTGTATAGGAAATGACTGTAACTTTAGTTATCTTTGATCAACCTTAAGAGATATAGCAGGGGAATGGATGTAGCTCAAATGGTTGGGTGTCCAGCTCTCATATGGAGGGACCTGGCTTCGATCCCTGGGATCTCCCGGTAAAAATTTAAAAAAAAAGGAAAAGAAAAATATAGAAGGTGCGTGGACCACCAGGCTTCGTGCATGGGTGCACTGTCAGGCCCCACAAGTGCATGAGACCCACAGGCCCCATGCACAGGTGTGCCATCAGGCCCTGCCGAGCCATACAGCAAGATGATCGTGTAACAGGAGAGTGACACAAAGGAGAGCCAATACAAGATGTGCTGAAAAACCAGGAACTAAGATGGTGCAGGTGGTTGGACACCTCTCTCCCACATTCGAGATACCAAGGATCAAATCCTGGTGAAGACAGAAGGAGAAGGATGACAAGAGAGAGCAAGAAAGAGACACAGAGAATTCCCTAGCAAATGTACACAAAAACAGCAAAAACAGAAGAGAGGATTTTTAAAATGGATGAAAGTAAATAAAAAAATAATAATAATAATAGGGTGGGTTGGGGGAAAATATAGCAAAAGTAAGGTATGGAGTATAGTTAGTACTGTAGTAATATTTTGACGATTTTTTTTCGTAATTTCTAACAAATGTTTCTCAACAACGCAAGGTATTGGTGGTGGGGTGATGTATGGGAGCCCTGTATGATGTTATGCATGTTTGTTTTGTAAGTTCACAAGTTTCACTATACACTTACTGTTTATGTATCTTCATGCATTAATGTTATACTTCAATAAAAAAAAAAAAAAAAAGATCTCTGATATTCCAGGAAACACCTTTACTTCCATTGTATAGAAAAGTTATATTTTCCCTTGATAGTTTCAATCATCCCAGCTGGTAGAGTGAATCCCTTCTCATCTGTTGATTCAGAAGCATGAAGAGACCAAAATGGCCAGGTGGCAGTCTTAACTTCCAGTTCAATATAATTGATCTTGTGCTCCCTGGAAGAAGTACTCTTCCTTCTGGAATTAAAAAAATGTAGACCAGGAGAGCTTAAGGTTACAGGGACAGGAAGCAAAACTTTTCCTAGTGGATCACTAGGGGTAATAGTGAGTGGTGCCAATCCTATCCTCCCCACCCCTTGATTCCTTGAACTACAGATATGGCTATGGGAGAAACATCACCTTAGAGTGTATGCTGATTGAGAGCATACACAGCCTCCTGGAGAACATTGCCCCAACTCTGCAAGGTATTTTCACCTGTTTTGGAGCCTTAGTGGAGTCTTCAAAGGCAATTCCATTGTTCTATCAATCCAGCTCATTCAGGATGATGGGGAACATAGTAAGACCCGTGAATTCCATGAAATGTGCCCGTTCCCATACATAATTTTTTGTGAAGTGGATTCCGTTGAGGTAAGGCAGGCTGAAGTCTGGCCAGCAAGCATAGCCGCGCCCAGTGGGGGATGTGCGCAGCCCACCACTCGGGTGTAGGGCGGCTGGAACGGGCGTACTGCCCTCAGCCAGGGAAGGGGCGCACCGCCCTCAGCCTCGCCCAGGCAGCCAACATCTGCTTGCTGATAACCAGAAGAAGCCTGCCCACACTCACCCTCCACCCTCCCCACACAGCTAGGGAGTGCCGCACCGCCAAGGCCGCACCTTATAAGGCAAGGAAACTGCCCCCGGCCAATTACGCCCAGCCCCGTATTACGCCCCTTCCCGTTTTCTTTTCCCGCCACCATAACCCTATATAAACATCTATACTTCCCTTAGTAAAGTTGTTGTTGCTACATACATCCTTACCTCGTCTTCGCATAAGTCTTTCCTCCGTGCGCCCTCCACGCCGTCAAGGCCCCCGGGCCGCCAGCTATCACCTGGCGCCCCCCCCCCTCCTGCTTTAAAGATAACCCCCGGGTCACCAACATTCCGTGATCAGAAGTAATGCAGGGTGGAATACCATGCTGTTGGATAAGACTTTTGGTAAGTACATAGAAGGTAGTTTTAGAAGAATCATTACATAAAGGGAAGGCAAACCCATATCTAGAGTGTGTATATATTCCAATATATACAAATGCCTGCCCTCCTGGATGAGTGGGGACACCAAGAGAATATGGGGAACCTCTGAAGATGTTGATAGGTATATTGGCTGTTATAGCATGTAGCAGAGCAGCTTCATTTAAATTTAAAAAATAAGAGGAGACCACCAGAAAGCGGCAGCCATAGCATGGCCCTTGCTTGGAACCCTGTGCATGGCTACTGAGTCAGAACAATAAACAAAGCCTCTGTTCACCACATAGAGGAGGAATTCAAACTAGAAAGAGATCTGCACCAAGTACAGGTGTAGTTGAAATATTCTTTATCTGATTGTCTGAGCCAAGTTGATGATCAATTAGAAATCTTAGTATGCAGATATGCACATACTAGAGGCCACAGGTTGCCTCCGGTGTGTGGAATTTATGGACTTCTCTTCAGATGAGGAAAAGGAGGAGGAGTGGGATTCCAAAGAAAAGGAGGATCCCCTAAGGATGCATGCCATAATAAAACAGAAGTGGCAGGCATTATAGAACTAGTCCATTGGGGCCCAGCAGTTCCAATTCTCAGAGGAAAAATTGCATGTGTCTATGAGAGACTATGCTGCTGCCGATTTAGATGATTTAGTGTGTAGGTACAGACAAAATTTTAGAGAGTCCCTGCTTAACTGGTTTCTAAGGTTATGGGACACTGAAGCAGAAGGAGTTGTACTATCTAGGGTAGAGATCAACAAATTAACCTCTATTACCACTCCCCCTACTCTGTGCTAGTGTCTATATACCACCTCAAAAGAGGCAAAAAATGCATTGCTGCTAGTTTGGTTAGTTGCTGGATGTAAAGCTGCCTGGCCTAACAAAGTTGATATACCCTACACTACCCACCATTGGCAATCTATGGAAGAGTTACAGGGTGTTTTGTGGAGTTTGCTATGAAGTATGCTATTTATACTGCCAAATTGTGGGGCCTGATGCCTAAGCTTTTATGGCAGGGATTAAAGATACTTTGCTACATAGAACTCCCAACCATTATTATGGACCTTGTTTATATATTCCTGATCACTACCACAACAATTCACAAGATTAAAATCATATGCAAAAGCACATACAGTTCATTGATAAGTTAGCTATCAGACCCTTATCTGACAGGTTTAATTCCCTTTCCTGTCCCTGGTTACATGTCTTTATAGGTCTACTAGCTTTTGTTGGAGAGCTCCTGTTATTCTGTTGTGTGTTATGCTGTTGCTGTGGAATGTGGATGGAATGTGTGTCCTACCGTCAATGCCAGCTGCTGTGTGGGGGTGGATTGTGGGAACCCAAGGCCTGGGCATCCCCTACTTAAATGAAACACAACCCAAAGCATGTGGCCACCTGCATGACCCAGATACTAATTAAAACCATATCTATGGCCAATTGATTTTTCAAAGTAATGGAAAGTCATTCCTTATATATATATATATATGGAATTTCAATTGTTCTTAAATAGCAAAATCATATTGAAAAAGAACAAAATTTCACACATGCTCTCAGGCAGGAATCATGAATTCCACACAATGTGTGGGCTAAAACAACAAAAATATGTTGCCTCATAGTTTCAGAAGCTGGAAGAACCAAATCAAGGCATTGGAAAGGCAATGTTGTCTCCCCAAAGTCTAAAGCAATCTGGTTGTGGCTTATTTACAATCTTTGGGGTCCCTTGGTTTAAATCTCTGCCTTCTGTCACATAGTAATCTCTCTCTCCCTGTATCTGGTTTTCTGATTTTCAGTAAGTTCTTGTACAATGTATGGAAGCCAACACTGATTTAGTAGGGACGCACTTGAACTAAATATAACATTTTATAAAAATCCCATTTCCATTAGTTAATATCCATAAAAATGCAGATTAAATTTAAAAATATGTCTGTCATGGGGGTATAGAAGTAAACCTACTATACTTCTCACTTCAAGAGCCACTATACAGCTACAGTAACCAAAAACAGTTAAGAAATGACATGACTATAGAACAATGGAATAAAATTAAGCATTCAGGAATAAATCCATTATTTAGCCTACTGATTGCTTTTATCCATCCTTTATTTTATTATTTTTAAAAACACATTTTTTATTAAAGAAAATATGAACTTACAAAACAAACATGCATATGTTTGGAATTCTCATATAACATCCCTTTACCAACATATCACACTGCAGTTGAATATTTGTTACAGATTTTGAGATAATATCATAAGACTATTACCACTAACTATGGCCCATAGTATACATTTGGCATATTTTTCCATACCCCCAATTATTAAAACAGTACATCTTTGGTATTGATGTAAGAATATTACAGTATTGCAGTAAATCTTTGTCCACACTAATTGTACAGGTTACACTAATTGTATTCATCCCATGCTTCTCTACATTCCCACCACCCTGCTATGGTTATGTACATCTGTTCTAGTTCACAGAAGGACATTCTTGCATTGTACTATTAACCACAATTCTCATCCACTTCTGGTTTCACTGTGATATGCATTCCCTAGATTATTCTCTTGCTTTCTTTCAGTTGACATTTACATCCCTAAGCTAACCTTTTCAGCCACAATCCAATTTATAAACCATCTGCATTAATTCTGCTCACTATAATGTGTTACCATCAACTCTATCTATTTCCACACTTTTACAGTCAAGTTAGTTAAAACTTCTACATATGCTAAGCATCAGTCCTTCTCCGCCCTCCTCTTATCTCCTAATAACCTATAACCTAGGTTTTAACTCCATGCATTTATTCATTGTATTTAGCTCATATTAGTGAGACCATTCAATATTTGTCCTTTTATGTCTGTCTTATTTCACTTAGCATAATGTCTTTGAGATTCACCCATGCTATCATATGTGTCCCAATTTCATTTCTTCTTATGCAGCATATTATCCATCATAAGTATACACATTATATTAATCCATTCATTGGTTGATGGACACTTGCATTGTTTCCATTTTTTGGCAATTGTGAATAATAACGCTATGGACTTCAGTGTGCTAATGTCTCTTTGCAGCAAGTTTTCAGTTTTCCAGATATATTCCTAGTAGAGGAATTGCTGGATCATATGGCAGGTATCTATTTAGCTTCCTGAGGATCTGTCAAACTGTATTCCAAAGCTTCACCAACAGTGAAGGAGTGTTCCTATTTCTCCACATTCTCTCCAGCACTTATTCCTTTCTGCTTTTTTTTTTTTTTTTTTAATAATGGCCATCTTTGTGGTATAAGATGATATATCATTGTTTTTTTTTTTTTTTTATTTGCATTCCCATAATACCTAGTGATATTGAAATTTTTTTTCATGTGCTTTTTGGCTATTTGTTTTTCTTCTTTGGAGAAATGTCTATTTAAGTCTTTTGCCCAATTTTAATTTGATTGTTAGCTCTTTTATTGTTGACATGAAAAGTGTCTTCATGTAGAGTGCAAATAAAATCTTTATTGGATGTGGTTCCCAAATATTTTCTCCTACTGAGTGGGCTGCCTTTCATCTTGATGAAGTCCTTTGGATCACAAAAGTATTTAACTTTAGGAGGTCTCATTTATCCATGTTTTCTTTCATTGCCCCTGCTTTCATTGTAAGGTTAACAAATCCACCACCTAGCACCAGGTCTTGAAAATGTTTTCCTACATTTTCTTCTAGGAGTTTTATGGTTCTAACTTTTATATTTAGGTCTTTGATTCATTTTGAGTTAATTTTTTATAAGATAGTGGACCTTTTTCTTTTGTCTATGGATATCCAGTTCTTCAAGCACCATTTGTTGAAGATACTCTTCTGCCCCATTTGGGTGGATTTGAGACCCTTGTTAAAAACCACTTGACCATAGATGTGAGCATCTGTTTCTGAACCATCAGTTCAGTTCAATTTGTCTGTGTGTTCATCTTTATGCCTGTACCATGCTGTTTTTAACACTTTAGCTAGGTAAAGTGATACAAAGACTGGAAGTGAGAGTCTTCCAAATTCGCTTTTCCTTTTT
This sequence comes from Tolypeutes matacus, assembly GCA_026826555.1. Lineage (NCBI taxonomy): Eukaryota > Metazoa > Chordata > Mammalia > Cingulata > Chlamyphoridae > Tolypeutes > Tolypeutes matacus. The sequence continues at coordinate 2,042,047 of JAKSZT010040643.1, read as the reverse complement.
AAGATGTTTTTTGCTACTTGGCGACCCCTTATCTTTCTAAATAAATTTGATAATTGTGTTTTCCATTTGTTTAAAAAATTTGGTGGAATTTTTATCAAGATTGCATTGAATCTATATATCAATTTGTGTAGCATTGACATCTTAATGATATTTAGATATCCAGTCCATGAGCATGGAATGTTCTTCCAATTATTTAGGTATTTAAAAAATTTTTTTTAGCAATGCATTGCAGTCTTCTGAATGCTTTACATGCTTGGTTTAGTTTATTCCTAAATACTTAATTCTTTTAATCTCTATTATAAATAGATTTTCCCCTGACTTCCTTCTCTGATTGCACATGACTAGTGTATTGAAATACCAGTGATTTTTGCTTACTGGTCTTGTATCCTGCCACTCTACTGAAATCATTTGTCAGTTCTAGCAGCTTTGTTGTAGATTTTTGGGGACTTTCTATGTATACGATAATATAATCTGCAAATAGTGAATGTTTTACTTCTTTCTTCTAATTTGAATGGTTTTATTTCTTTTTCTTCTCTGATTGCTCTAGCTTGAACCTCTAGAAGTGTATTGAACAACAATGTTGGCAGTGGGCATCCTTGTCTTGTTCCTGATCTCAATGGGAATCTTTCAATCTTTCACCTTTGAGTACAATATTAGCTGTGGAAGAGTGTGCAATGGTGCAGGCACTGTGGGAAGCAGTTTGGCCATTCCTGAGAGAGTTGAAAACAGATTTTCCACTCAACCCAGATATCTCACTTCTTTGTATTTATCAAAAATAAAAGAAAGTTGGGGATCAAATAGATATATGTACCACAATCATCATAGCAGCAGTATTCACAATATCCAAAATGTGGAAGCAATGCAAGTGTCCATCAAGTAATGAATGGTAAACAAAATGTGGAATATACACAAACAGGAATATTATTTAGCCATGAAAGAGAATGAAGTTTTGATATATATTACTTCATGGATTACCTTGGAGACATTATGTTGTACAAATTATCCAGACACAAAGAGATGAAAATTGTGTTATCTTTCTTGCATGAAATACCTCAAATAGGTAAATTTGTGAACATAGAGGAAAATATGGGTTAGCAGGGACAATACTCAGAAGTGGAATAAGGAGTTATAGCTTACTGGGTGCATGATTAATATTTAAGGTAATGAAATATTTTGGGTTATGGGTGTGGATGATTGTGGTAGAATTCTGCAAATTATTTAATATCTCTGAATTGTACACTGAAAGAAGATACAATAGGAAATATTTACTTTTATATGCTATTAAAATTAAAAGTTTTAAAAAGTATATAAATTAGATAGAAAAAAAAAACTTTGTTTTGTTTTCTGTGTAACATATTCTAGTCTGGCCAGAGCAGAGATACAAAGCAGGTTCTCTGGTCAAATCCACTGCCTTAAACCACTCCCCATCCTACACTACTCCTTCCCTCTTTCCTGAGAGGAAGACTTCTGTTCCCAACTCATTTGGCTGCAGGAGGCCAGATGTTATATCCAGGCTGCATGCCTTGAGGGTGGGAGATGGTTGCTTTCCGGGCCACTGCAGAGTTCAGGCTCTTCATCTCTCTGTCTCTCACCCTCCTGGGGATTGTGCAGCACTGTCCTTATCAGTTGATCTCCAAAACAGGTCCCTCATACAGCTTCTAGCCATTTTTCCACTGCTTTTGTGAGAGAGCTGAGCCCTGCCTGCCTACTCCAATGTCATCTTCCTGGAACTCACACAACATTCCTTTTCTTTTAAATGAAAACAAGGTAATACCCATATGTGCCAGTACCCTCTTAAAAAATTATGTATTATTGTTTTCAAATGCATCATCTAAAGTGTTTGAAAGAGCATTGGATAAGGAGTTTTAAGTATTTGAACAAATCTTCTTAAGCAAATCATGTTTTCATAATTTCATTTGTAAAGTTTAATTATATTCTTTAAAAAGGAATAATAGAAAAAACTTAACAACAAAAAATATTGTTCTAACTTTCGTAAAGAAATGGTGATGAAATGCATATTATTTTCTAAAATATTCACTCCTTTAAGGCAGAACACAACTTTTACTTCTTCATCTTGATATTTCTTATACTTATTACAGGCTTGGGACATTTTACGCTCCTAAATAATATAAAGGAAAATAATGACATAAATGATAAATTGTGGATAACCAAGAAGAAATTATGAAGACTGTTACTTACTTTAAGCTACTTAACTCAATGAATTTAAATCTTTGAGGCTCTTTTTTTGTGGTACAAATATTCACATGAAGATCATGTTTTGCTTCTTCTGTGATTTACCTGAAATCATATCTTTCATGTGGCCAAAGAAATGGTATGTACCACATACTTTACAATCTCAAAACAATACATGTATTTCCTCCTCAGCTCTGATAATTTCTTGTCTGGCTAACATTTCTTGTACATTGTAAAGACTTTGTGTTTAAAACTGCTGTTTTTACACTAAATATTTTGTTGATTTCTATTACAGCTCAAACTCTCATTGGAAGTTTATGATTAATTTTACAGGACATATTTTACACTTCTAAGATTTGAGTATGCTATTTAAGAAAGTTATCTTGGGAAAGCAGACAGGACTTTGATTATATTGTTTATTATTGGATCTAACATAATCTCTGAATCAAAAAATTTCACTTGTGAAAATATATGAAAGACCCTATTCACATACACACACATTGATATATTAAATAAATTAACATCATATCTCAATCACTCACTTTTAACCAAGTTTTATCATATATACTTTATTTATTAAAATAAATATAGTATAACAAATAAGTTATGTTTCTATTGACTTAATCTTTTCCTTTTCCATCTATAGGAAAAGATTATCAATTTCATGAACATTTTGTATTTTTCAAAACTTTCTTTACTCCATTTACTACTATGTAATTGTATACATAAATTGGATAGGTAGACAGACAAATGATATACTCTTCTTAGTTTTGTAGTTATATAATTTTTTTATTTAATTAATAAAATTTGTGTCATTGTGTGTTTCTTTATTTTTCCACTCAGCAGTAAATATTTGAGATACACTTCCCTCTCTCTCTCTCTGATTTTTATTTTTTTTTTTTAAATTTGAATGCATCTTCACCTTATATTCAATGGAATATAGTCATTTGTTGAATTGAAAGCCTTGAGAATGAGAATGTGGTTCTAGTACAAACTCTGAATAAAACGTCATGCTTTCCCTGCTCCCCCATGACCACTAACAATAAGCAGCTCATCATGCCAGACTTAAGGGATTTCATTTATCACAGCAGAAGATGCTTAACAACATTAACTTTTAAAATTCTGCAGAAAAGGCCTTTATTGGCAAATTATAGCTTTTTACTAGAATTGGTGTTATTTACAGTTGATTAATATTCACAAAAAGATGTTAGAAAACTAGAAATTAAAATTCACCTTTTGATTTTTTGTTTTGTTTGGTTTTATTTTGGAATCTGAATTTAACCCAGGTCTCCTTTACTACAGAACACAAAGAAGATACTCATGAGGCAGCCCCACTGTTGTTAATAACTAGATCTTAGAAAGAGCTTCCTCCAGGAGAATGGACTTATTTTGAAGTTAGTATTATACTTAATATGTAACTTAAAATTAGGAAAGAATCTTTCTTGAAGCCACAGTTTGTTTTCATCTCACCCTGGAAACCAAAAAATTGTCTTACTGGTCTCACCTGCAGGCTGTGCTATGGAGGCCATACAATAGCCAACTCCAGGCCTGGCCCTTTGTTGAACATCTCCATTAGAGGTGCCAAGTGTAGGGGCAGAATGTTTCCATTTTGATCACAATCATCATGTGAAATGATCTGGAGTCTTCTTAGGTCTCTTTTCATTCTCTGAAAATGCACAATCAACTTTGCTTTATATAGCAGGGTAAATATCCAGTCCTTCAAAGCCTGAGAGAAGGGGCTGAAGACCCAACAGGAAGAAGAGTGCTGGCTGCTGTAGCTGGTCATCATGTGGCTTAAAGGCAAGTTGCTGGATCTGGCCTTAGAACAGAGGAATCCTCCACTGTGTCAGAGGCAGTCATTTCTAGAAATATAGGGGTTCTCTCCTTCCATATGCTTGGGGGAAAAAAAGAAAAGAAAAGAAAGGGAGTGATTGGCTTTATCAATCCTACAAAAGAGAGGGAACGTAGAGAGAATAAGATTTCACTTTACTTCAGTGCCGTAAAATAACTAATCCCAACATACAAAATAACAATTTTCTTCAGGAAGCCCGTTGAAGAGTGTTTGGTGGTAGCCCTTAATCACAATTTGAAAAAGTTCACGTAAAAGGTATAGTGACTAATCTCCATAAGTTGATGCCTAATGATAGCAAAAAGACATGTTTATTATGATCTCTATGAAATATGTCAGAGAGAAAAGAAAATGAAAAACATCAGAATGAATGGAAATGTACCTAATATTTCTGTTCATTTTGGCTCCATAAGTTTGATTTTTTTTTAACTTATTCCAGACCTTTATTTATTAATTTATTTAAATTTATTTATTTGAAAGAAACTTTAGATTACATAATTGCTAAATAAAATTTTATGGGATTCTCATATGCCCCACTCCCTTTACCTCCCATACTTTCCCACATTACTATCATCCTTCATTAGTGTAGTACATTTGATAAAATTGATGAACACATATTGAAATATTGCCACTAGTTTGAACAGCCTTTTCACTTAAATCTTCATTATTAGATTCCTTTGGAATGTTTATAGATCTAAAGTTTTCCTATTATAAGTTATCAAGGAAAGGAAGTTGAACTCCTCTGATAAGCCAGCTTCTTATGATTGCCTTTGATCACATCCTCACACCTTTGGATTGTCACAGGGACAGGAATGTTTTTCCCTGATGGCTGGTCTATGACAGGTATTCACACAAAGTTGTTTGCTGATGAAGGATGTAAGAATTTTTCTGAAAGTCAGGCATCAGAAGGGGACTTCTGAGATTGCTACATAAATAGGAATACATTGCTGCTGTACTAACAAGAAGTTCCTTTTGCCTAAAGGGACTATTATTTATAAGTTGCAGAGTGTGACCACAAATAGGCAAAGCCCACAAAGTTCAAAATGCCATATTTTCAGGTGAAAGGATTTGTTATTTTACACTATTTATTGACCCCTCTTAATCAAATTGGTCTCTTTTTCTAGTTTCAAATATGTTAATTGATTGGTTTTTTAAAAAGTCAAACATCTTGTGGTTTCAATTATTTTCCTGGAGATAGAATTAATTTTCTTATAGAAATTACTTTAATTAATGCTTTTAAATGATTCTTTTTTAAAATAAAAAGAGGGTTCAAGCTGGGCTTGTTAAAATGATCATGCCAGGGCTCCTTCCACCCTCCATTCTTTCATTCCCTCCTCCCTCCCTCCCTTCCTCCCTCCTTCCTTCCTTCCTTGTCCTTCCTTTTTTCTTCTTTTTTTATTTCTTTCTGTCTGTCTTTCTCCCTTTCTTTCTTTTGCCAAATCCCTCTTTTCAATGTCAGCAAAGTTTGTGGAGGTCCAGTCCTCAAACTGGTGGCAGAGAACAAAAGGAAGAGTTGCATCACCCCATTGGAGAAGAAGGTGAGCTGTGAGATTTGTCAGGACACCTCAGATACTGAATTCCCACTGGCCTACCCAAGGTCCTTCCAGCAGGGAGAAGCACAGAGGGGTGGAGCACTAGGTGGAGGAAGGTCACTGTGTGTCCACTACTATAGCATATTCCATTCTGCAAATTGCACAGAGCTACCCATTTGTGGAATCAATTTCTGAAGAGAGACAGGGAGTTAGGGATGAGATCACACAGGAAGAATGGCCCACACAAAATTCCTTATATATTTGCCCTCCTCCTGTGTGAAGGGCAGGTCTAAACTCCACTAAAACATGTGCCAGGGATGGAGGGGTGAGATGGGAGGAGGTGTTATTCATCCATTAAACAGCAAAGAGAGTGTACTTGATCCATTACCAAATCTAATGATCCTTTGCCAAGGGTGGAGAGAATCACAAACAATGTGCTAGTCCACTGGGGGTGGGGGTGGGATGCTAACTGCTAAACAGTAGTGTGGGAAGACACCTCCCCACACCATGCTCCTGACTCACTCAATCCCTAAGTGCTCTGATTCACTGTAAGACCTAGGAATGAGAGAAATACAACCCACAGGGAAAACAACTTGGTGGTTCCAAGACTGGAATTTTGACTGCCCCTTTCCATATACACATCAAAGTGAGAAATGCAACTCCTTCTTCTCATTCTTGGGTAATTAAGAGCCCAAAGTATTCAGGGCCAGCCTCCCAGGTTACTATGATCAGCCTGAGCACTTAAGGTTTCACTTGAAAGAGCTCAATGTGCTGTGGCACCTAAGAAAAAGAGGGACTCACACTTTCTCATAACAACAAAATCTCTGAAGGCCTACTCTGTTATAACATTGGCAAATATATTGAATTGCACATTAATATAATGAGTGAAACTTTTTAGAGTTACAAAGGATCTAATTATACAATTGGAAAGGCAGTCACAGGAAAGGACATAACACATATAGTAGAAAAAGCATAAGTGATTTACCATTGGTTATGCTCCATGCTAGAAAAAGATGTAAACATATACTTAAAGTAATGAAATTTAACTCATTCAATACCCGATGAAAACAACTTTCCAAAATTATAATGAAATTAAGAATATTTCAGAATATTAACACACACAAAAATAATTTTTTGCTAGCAGATGTTCATTTTAAAAATTATCCAAGCTAGACAACGAAAATAGAGGGACACTAAACCTAGAAAAACCTGACACTGAAAATGAAAAAAAAGAAGGTAAACATATCAAATATTTGATTTTTAAAATTTTAATGGCTTTTAAAACGCCTGTCTAAAACAAAATTAGAAAGATTAATTGCTGGGTTTAAACCTTATGGAAATGTTCAATTTATGCCAAAAATTAAAAAATGGGAAATATGAATAGAATCTCTATTATTTTACAATTCTAATGTTATAAGTTATGTGGTATATTATTTTACACAGATTGTGATAAATTATATAAACATAAAATAAACCTCAAGGTAAGCAGTAAAAAGAGAAAAGAAAAATTACAAACATAAGGGATTAAGTCAAAGAAATAACCATAGTCACCCACAAATATTATAAGAGTGTAGCAAAATGTTATAAAAAACTTTTGCTTATTAAATTTGATAATTTAGAGGAAATGTACAATTCCATATGCATTTAACATCTGAAGAAATAGATAATCTCTTTGGTCCTATTTCCTTTAAAGAAATTGAATTTTTGCTTAAAAATCTTCCAAATGTCAAAAAAAATCAAATTGTTTTTAAAATGTAAAAATCTCACCTTTCCTTCAGACTGGAATGTGGATAGACTTCTTTATGAAACCTCTACAACTCTGCAAAAGTGGACAACATGTTGGGAGGTAGGAGACTGAATAAAGGAGACATCTTTGTCCCAAGATTACCTCCAGGGAAAAAGTCATCCACCAAGACAAGTAGCTGAAGTCTGCATGTTCAAACACATGCACTATACTTTTTCCTTTGTCAGACCACTCTGTTTCTCAAGTACTTTCATACAGCAAACAGCCTGTACCTGCCTAATACAGGTTCCCTCCTCAGTCCAATCACATAACCTGATAAATCTCTTCCCTTTACAGAGTTCTTTCTTTCAAAAACAGGTCTAACATGTATATTTGAGAACATTTAGCAGCTATCTCCAAAATTACACTTTCTTCTATTAGCAGCTCTAATGAAGGTTGCCAGCACCACACCCCTTTCAAAAATCCCTGTATTTTTAATACTTTTTAATAAAATGAATTTATATATTATATATTATCAATTCTGATGAGTACTATAATTTTGTAGGAAAAATGTCATGTATAAATTTGTGATTATATTAAATTGTAGGTTTGTAAAGAGAAGTAACTTGATAAAACCTATGTTTAGCAGTATCATTGCTCTGTACACATTGAGATGAGATGCAAAGGGATAAGGCAGAAGAGAAAAACATTGCGGAAGGTTGTGGCAATAATATAAGGACTGAGATGGTGTCATATATAATTTGGTGATTAAGAATGTGAGCTCTAAAGTCAGTATGACTAAATACAAATTTGAGTCTGATCATATACATGTAATAAAACCTTTCTGTAGCTCAGTTTCAACATCTGTAAAATTCAGCAATTCAGATAAATTTATTGAGGCACTTTTCAGGGTGCTCAGGTTAAATTAGTCACAAAAAAATTACATGTATTGAGGTTTCAATGATGGGAAAACAGAGATTAAACAAAAGGTATAATCAAAATATATACAGTGTTGGCTATGAATAATTGCTATAGAAAAGAAATGCAGCATTGATGAGGGATGGGGCAGGTGTGGTTTTAAGTAGGATGGTAAGGGATGATCTTATGAGGAAGAGAATGAGAAAAGACCCAGTCAGTTACCTGGGAAAGGGCATTTAGAAAGAAGAAAAATTGGCAATATTCCAGGCAGCATCAGAACTAATTTATTCAGAAATAAATCCATCATGTAGCCAACTGATTTTTTGTAACTCTTTTATTGTATTATTTTTTTAAATATATTTTTATTACAGAAGTTGTGAACCTACAAAACGATCCTGCACATGTGTGAAATTCCCATATAACATCACTTTGCCAACATAACACATCATTGTGGAACATTTGTTACAGATTTTGATATATCAATTTTGATAGAATTGAAATCTTAATGATATTTAGATTTCTAATCCATGAGCATGGAATATTCTTCCAATTATTTAGGTCTTTTTTATTTCCTTTAGCAATGTATTGTAGTCTTCTGAATATAAATGCTTTACATCCTTGGTAAAGTTTATTCCCAAATACTTGATTCTTTTAATCTCTATTTTAAATGTAATTATTTTCCTGACTTCCTCCTCAGATTGTTAATCACTCGTGTATGGAAACACCACTGAATATTGCATATTGATCTTGTATCCTGCCACTCTACTGAAATAGTTTGCTAGCTCAGGCAACATTTTTGGAAATTTTTGGAGGAATTTCTAAGTATAGGATCATATAATCTGCAAAACTGAATGTTTTACCTGCTCCTTTCCAATTTAAATAGTTTTATTTCTTTTTCTCATCTGAGTTGCTCTAACTAGAACCTCTAGCACAGTATTGAACAACAGTGTTGACACTGGGCATACTTATCTTGTTATTGATCTCAACGGGAATGCTTTCAGTCTTTCAACATTGAGTACAATTTTAGCTGTGGGTTTTTCATATATGGCCTTTATCATGGTAAGAAATTTCCTTCAATTCCTATCTTTTATAGTATTTTTATCAAGAAAGGATGCTGTATTTTGTCAAACAGCTTTTCTGCTTCAATCAATAAGATGATGTGATTTTTTTTCTCTGATTTATTAATGTAACCTATTATGGCTGATTGATTTTCTTGTGTTCAACCATCCTTGCATGCCTGGTATAAAACCTACTTGATTATGATGAGTAATTCTTTTAATGTGTTGTTGGATTCATTCAGCAAATATTGTCTTGAAGATTTTTGCATCTGTATTCATTAGGGAATTGGGTCTGTAATTTTCATTTTTGTAATCTCTTTATCTGGTCTTGGTATTAGGGTTATATTGGCTTTATAGACCAAGTTAGATAGCATTCATTCTTTTTCAATTTTTTGAAAAGGGTTTAATAAGATTGGGATTTAATCTTGTTTGAATGCTTGGTAGTACTTACCTGTGAAATGGTCTGGTCCTGGGATTTTCATTTTGTTTCAATCTTTTGATTTGTGAATGGTTTTTTGACATCTTCTATTTCTTATAGGATCAGTATAGGCTGCTCATACATTCCTAGGAATTTTTCTATTTCATCTACATTGTCTAGTTTATTAGCCTACAGTTGTTCAGAGTATCCTCTTATCTCTTTTATTTCTGTGGTGTCTTCATTTTCTGTTTTTATTTTATTAATTTGCATCTTCTCTCTTTTATTCTTTGTCAGTCTAGCTAAGGGTTCATCAATTTTGTTAATCTCAAAAAACCATCTTGTGGTTTTGTTAATTTTCTCTATTGTTCTCAATTTCATTTATTTGTGCTCTGATCTTTATCTCATTCCTTACACTTGCATTGGGAATACTGTGTTATTCTTTTACTGGTTCCCTCAGATATATACTTAGGTCATTGATTTTAGCTCTTTTTTCTTTTTAATTTAATCATAGAGGCCTATAACTTTTCCAATTAATACTGCCTTTGCTGCATCACATGGATTCTGATATGTTGTGCTTCTTCCTGGTGAATTGTCTCTTTTATTATTATATAATGTCCTCCCTTTTCTCTAATAATTGTTTTCCTTTTAAAGTAGATTTCAGTTGATGTAATAATAGTTACTCAAGCTTTTTTTTCATTTGTTTGTTTGTTGGTTGGTTGGTTTTTTTGTGGGTTTGTTGTTGTTGTTGTTGTTACTGCATGTGTAGAATATTTTTTCCAACCTTTCACTTTGAATCTATTGATATCCCTGTGTCTAAGATGAATCTCCTATAGCCAGCACATAGATGACTCATATTTTCTTATCCATTCCACCAGGCTATGTCTTTTGACAGTTGAATCTAATCCATTAGCACTCAGTGTTACTACTGTAAATGCAGTTCTTATTTCACCCGTTTTGACCTTTGGGTTTTATCTTATCATATTTTATTTTCATCACTCTTTTTACAGTTTTAGATACTTTTAGTGATATAATCTTCATTTCTAGACATTCTTTCAAGTTCTTCTCTGCTGTCTTTTCTGAATGTAGCACTCTCATTAGTATTTCCTGCAAAACCTGTCTCTTGGTTACAAGCTCTCTCAGTTTCTGTGCATCTGTGAATATTTTAAGCTCACCCTCATTTTTGAAAGTAAATATTGCCAGATATAAGATTCTTGGATACTGTAGTTTTTCTCTTGCAGTATCTTAAATATCTCATGTCACTGGCTTCTTGCCTACATGGATTCTGATGAAAAATCAGCATTTAATCTTATGTGAGATCCTTTGTTGTTATGCATTGCTTTCCTCTTGCTGCTCTTAGAATTCCCTCTTTACCTTTAGCATTTGGCATTCTGATTTAAAAAGTGTCTCAGAGTTTGTCTACTCAGATATTCAAAAGGGAGTACATTGTGTTTGTTGGACATGGATATCTTTGCCCTTCAATAAGGTTTGGAATTTTCTACCATTTATTTCTTCAAATATTCCTTCTGCACCTTGGTTTTCTCTTCTCCTTCTAGGACACCCATGAGATGTATGTTTCCTTGTATCTTGCTGCTTTATTTCCTTGAAACCCTGTTCAATTGTTTTCTGTTCTTTTCTCCATCTACTCTTTTGTATATTTGCTTTTGGAGACTATGTCTTTAAGCTTACCAATCCTTTCTTCTGCCTCTTCAAATCTGCTGTTATATGCCTCCATTATATGTTTTGTGCAGGCAAAAAAAAAAAAAAAGCACTGCAGTTGCCCTGAGAAACTGAGGGAGTACAGTCCCTTGGGTCTTAGCTCAACCCATGTCAAGGTACATGGACATGTGTCCTGGTATCTCACTTCTTTTGCTGGTTCCATTGATTTCAGTTTCAAGTTGCTCTTGCTCTATCTGTGCCTTTTTTTCTCTTTGCCTGAAATCATTTTCTTAAGTAGGACCCAGTAATAAATTAACACCCATTCTGACTGAGGTGGTTCAAACCTTGACTGATGTAGTCTTTTCAAAAGATATTAATTAAAATTTGTTCCTATCCACAGGTTTAGATTAACTTTAAGGCCATGTTTTTCTGGTATAACATTATACCATATAGCTGATATAAGTTAAATATCCAGAATATATAAAACTTGGTACAATTCTACAGCAAAAATACAAATAACCCAATTTTAAACATGGATAAATGACATGAATAGATATTCTTTCAAAGATATACAAATGGCCAATAAGCAAAAGAAAATATGCTCAAAATCAATGTTCATTAAGGAAATGCAAATAAAAATCACAATGTGATAAGACATCATACACATGATGATAGTTATTAAAAGACAGAAATTATCAAGGGTTGGGAAAGATGAGGTGAATTTAGAACTCTTGTACATTGCTGGTGTCATTGTAAAATGGTGGAGACACTGTGGAAAACATTTTGGCTGTTCTTTAGAATGTTGAACATAGAATTTCCACATGACCCATCTATTTTACTTCTTGGTATTTATTCAAAATAATTGAAAGTTGGGATTCAAATAGATACTGTATTAGTCAAGGTTCTCTTGGGAAACAGAATCAACAGAAGATATCTGTCAATAATATGAGATTTTATAAGAGTCTCTTACACAACCCTGGGGATGCACAAGTCCAGGTTCCACAGGCAGGCTGCAAGCCAGGGGCTCTGATGAAAGTCCAATGAAAGGTCTTTGATGATTTTCTGGGAGAAGTTGGCTGTCCAAAAATGAGCTGGGAAATTCTCTCTGAATGTTGAACTCACTTCTCCTTTTAAGGCATTCAACTGATTGGATAAAAGTGTTACCCACTGATGATGCAATCTCCCTGATGTAATCAGCCATCCATGCAGTAACTCACTGGTGATTGAAGTTCATAAATGTTTTTGTTTTACAATTAGCCCAGTGCTTGCTGGACCTAACACCTGGACACAAATACCTGGACAAGTTGACACATTAGTCTAACCATCACAGATACATGTTCAACAACCATCATAACAACATTATTCACAATAGCCAAAATGTGAAAACAACTCCATATGTCCATCAAGAAATGAGTGGTAAACAAATGTGGAGTATACATACATGGGGATATTATTCAGCCATGGAAGAGAATTAAGTTTTGATACATGTCACTTCATGGATTAACCTTGTAGACATCATATTGTGTAAATTAAACCAGAAACAAATAGATGAAAATTATATGATCCAACTACATGAAATACCTAGAACAGGTAAATCCTTTGAGACATAGAACAGAATACAGGGCACCAGGGACCATAGTCATGGGTGGAATAGGGAGTTATAGCTTACTGGGTATATGATTCATGTTTCAGAGTAATGAAAAAAATTGGTTTATGGGTGTGGGTGATTATGATAGAATTTGTGAATTATTTAATATCACTGAATTGTACACTTGAAAAATGATACAATAGGGAATATTGAGTTTTATATATGTTACTAAAATTAAAAGTATTTAAAAGTACATATATAACAAATACAAAAAAAATTTTGTTTTGTTTTTTGTGTAACATATTCTAATCTATTTGCTTTAAAATAGAAATAAGAATGCTACAACACAGTTGAAATACAGGGGCTTCTTTGGGAGTTAGAGGTTGTCCTGAGTACCGTTGTGGCAACGGATGTAGGCCATTTTAAATCAGCACGCACCACTCAGAACTGAGTGCGAGAGAGTGTGGTCTACGGTGTGAACTGTGGTTTATGGTTGGTGGCAAGGCTCAAGGATGTGTAAGTTCATTGAGGGTGGTGGGCCACACTTGTGGGAGATGTTTGTGTGGGATGTGGTGGGAGGTATTGAAGGTGGGCAACATGGGAATCCCAGTGGGTTCCGTGTAATATTTTGGGTAATCTAAGCACCTCTTAAAATATATGTGTGT